>VDFB02078585.1:0-67670 GCA_007258455.2 Sequoia sempervirens | reverse complement strand
TAATACTCTTTTGAAATTTATCATAAGGATTATTCTCCTCCTTAGAGGAATCACAATATGATTCGATTAAAACATCTATTCTAGGAATTAATTTGTTAGATTTCCCAGCATCACAAGTGAAAACTTCTTCAATTTTAACTCTTGAATTGTGTATTTTATAAATTCCCAGTTCTACATTGATATATAGAACTTCATTTTTCTGATTGTAATATGTGATCATGTATTTCATATGAGGTTCTCTTTCAATTCTGATTTGATTAGAAACTCCTTTCCATGGTAACCACATGTGTGAGAAGTCAGTAGACATGTATCCATTTAATGTTTTAGACCATTCTCTACTTAAAAGCATACCATAAGTATCGGGTATTTCCACAACTTGAATGTCAATATAATATTGGATTCTAGGGCCAGAATCCAATTGCATGTGGATATTAGTCAACTCTCCTACTACATTTACCATTGTCTTGTCAAGTTAAGTGACTTTCTTTAAAGAATTTGCAGGAGTTAACCCCAATGTTTGACATATGGATAAAGACATCACATTAGTAGAAGCTCCAAAGTCTACTAAGCAATTATGAATATTCTTACCAAATATTCTCAAAGTGAGAAAAAATGGCGCGGACTCTAGCTTTCCTTTATAGAAGGCTACTTGTGTGTTGGCTATAGGAATCATGTTCTTATCTTTTACTCTAGCTTGACTATCTTTCACTTGAATGTCCTTGGATTTTCTTTCTTGGGAAAATATTCCAAAGTATTTAAGAAATCTTTCTTGATCATAGGTGTTTTAAGCAGTTCTAACAAAGAAAGGTTAATCTTTACTTTCTTGATTTCTTTCGCTAAATAATTAGTTAAATTGTTTTGATTAGCGGGATCAGTCTTTTCACTTTTTGAAACATTTGATGAATTGTAATGAGAGGTCACCTTAGGTAACCCAGGATTATTGCTTGATTTGTCATTAGGTGGAGTATTAAAGTTATTTGGTGGATGTATGTTGTTAAAGTCCCATTGAATTTACCTCCGCGATTAGCGTTATTCCTCTTGTTATAACTATGTCCCTTATGATATTGTTGAAAAGCGTGTATTTCATCCATTTCTTCCATAGGCTCATTTTCATCCTGATAAGGAAAAGTGTATGTCTCCAAAGTCATAGTAGAATCATCACCTTCATATCTATGAGCATGACTTGTGATAGTTGAAGGTAATTTGAAACGTTCATAACTTTTTAGGACTAAGGCAAAGTCATATCCTATCGGAACTAATTCATTTCCTTTAGGAGGTTGAGAATCGCAATGCTCATTATAATGAGTAGTAGCAAGGAAAATATCTAAAGCAATTTTGAATTGTGAACAATCCATTTCAGAATGAGCATTTGTATTATGAATTCTACACCAATTTTTCATTGCAAGATCAGCTAAGTTCACTTTTGATGTAAACTTTTTATCAGTTGAATCAGGATTATCTAAAGGTGTTGATACTCCCCCATTATTAGGGCGTGTATTCCATGGTCTAGATGGCCTGGGAGTTTTATACATTCGATTTTGATAATTCAGATTATTATTTTGAGAATAGAAATTTTGATTTCTTAATTGTGTAACTTTTGTAGTCAATCTTTTGAGTTGAGTTGTAACTTCTTTCATGTATTCTTTTTCCTCAGAAATTTTAACATTTTGATTTTCTTGAGTTTGCAATAGAAAAGAATTTCCATTAGGACGTAGCTCTGTAATAGCTGGACCAAGGTGAGGGACTAAAGCTTGGCTATTTCCTGGTTGAAAGAGAGTATTTTGAGGAAATGTCCCATTCTGGACCACTGCAGGATAAATGTTAGGAGTCATGGGATGAACTATAGGGACTCCATTCGCATTCGGGGTAGGGTAAATACTTAATCTATTTCTGCCATTTGTGGACAATCCATTTCCAAGATGTTTCATTTCTAAATTTACTCTTACGGCTTCAACATAAGCTTCTGGTAGAGTAGTGGGAGGATTAGCTCTTCACTTCACAAACATAGTAGTTAAAGGATCTACTGTTGTATAATAAACTGTGATAGCAAACAAATTATCCACTACATAAGGTGCTTGTAACCTAGAGTAAGCCTTTTGAAATTTATCATTTAAAGCGGTTATAGGTTCTCCCTCGAACCTCTTTATTTGAGCGAATTGATGATATAACAAGGCAGGATTAGTAGGTGTTCTAAACCTAGCTAAAAATTGAGTTTCCATGTCTTTCCATGATCTAATGGAATTACGAGGCAAATTGGTATACCACTGGTAAACTTCGTCAATCAAAGTATATGGGAACAATCGACACACAACATCTTCATGTTGAATTCTTGCTCGAAAACATGTATCTTTGAATATACTAATATGTTCTTCAACATCTTTGTGGAAATAATACTTAGGACACAACTTGTCATTTTTTTTTGGTAAATTGCTATATACGGAAAATTGAATCGGCGATTCCACATTAAAGAATGCCATCACTCCAGGAGGTGATGGTGTAACAATGGTTAGAATCTTTGGACTTGCACTTGAACTTGTAGACTTTTGAGGTCTGGACGATGTTCGACCACTAAGCTCAACTAAGGTCACCCGAGGAACACTAGACTGAGATCTAGTGGTTCTACAAAAATCAAGCTTAAAACCTAACAAAACCAAAAATAACAACAATAGGCCCTCCTTCTACTGCCAATTCCTATTGACAACAGTTTTACTCGCAGTAAACAGATCGAATAAAATGTCCATAGACAAGACCGCGAAGAGCCTATCCTTCTTGAAAGATATGAAACAAAGACAACCTAAGAGAAAATTCTGCATTTACAGAACAAAGATTGACTTTTGTTTAATCCCAAGTCTTCGATAACCAGGTCATGGTTGCACTAGGGTCGCTCTCGAGTAATGATGTGACAATTTGTTGTTAATCTCAAAGGGACTACAATTATTTCCAGCTTTGCAAAGAATTATTAACATTTCACATAAAACTTCATTTCATCATCAAATGACATCATGAAATCAAAAGATTCAAATAATATTTCATGAATAACACAAATTCTTTGCTATCACTTAAGTAGATTTACCATTAAGCATTCAATAATTTCATGGAAAATAAAAGATTTTCAACAAAACTATTTCCATTCACTTATATTTTTTGAACATTTTCAAAAATATTAAACATCTAATTTAAAGTAAAACATAAAAATACTAAAAAATAAAAGTTTCTCCCAGTTATTCTCCATGGATGCCCCAAAGAATTAATCAAAACAGAGCAAACCGCTTTATTTTTCACCAGATTGCTTCACAGTTACGTATAAAACGGTGCAAGTTTTTAAAGAGAGGGTTTCATTTATGGACATCGATTAGGTTTTGTATGCACCCTTAAATGGCATAGCATATAGTCTTGTTCAGCTGAACTTACAAAACCAGCTACAAAAGATACTTAGATAGGTAGCTATCCATAAAGCTCTGATATCAATTCATGTCAATGTGCATACAAAGTTTTACATTGGAATGGTTAGAAAACATGAAAAAAGAACAAAACTTAAAAGAAGTTTTTGCTCCTCCAAAATCCACAAATTCTGAACTTAAAATAAAAATGTGGGAGGAGATGACCTTTTATAGAAACAAGGAACCCAGAAGTTCAACTTAAAATTATCTCAAAGAATCAAAAACAACAAATTAAAATGTGTCATGTGGCATATGCCAACTGTCATCAAGAACATTCTAGAGTAAGTCAAATCTTTGACTTTGTCCACAGCAACGCTTTTCTTCATACTTTAGCATGAACACTTTATCTCCATCAAGGCTACCAACTTCTTTTCGAAATACCAAAATGAGAAACACCTACTAGGACTTGGATCAACTTGCAAATTAAAACAACAAATAAACTCCATTACATTTCTAGTATCTGGTATCCAGTTCTTTCCATATTCACTTATGGCTCCGGTTTCAGACTTCCTCCTTCTTTCTTTGATTTCTACTCTCAAAAAGCTCTTAGTATTTGATGCATGTGTTCTTTTAAAATCCTTCGTATTTCTCTCCAAGTAATCTTGAGCCTGATATATTCTTCAATCACTTGAAGTACGATATCATTCTTCAGTGCTTTGTCTATTTCATATTTAGCTATAACATTTCTGCACTATATTATTTCATCGATGACTTCCCTCATCAATAATTGAACAAGATCTCTATTTATCCTTTCTATCCATTCCTTGAAATCTTTAGCTTCCTTCCCATCCTTCCCTAATTTTTGGGGATCAAAGCCTTGACGTGACAATACTTCAATAAATTCTTGATTTTCTCTCATCAATCTTTTGCACTCAATGGTAACTCTTTCAAATCCTTCAATACATTGTACTAACATGTCACCCTCCCATTTCAACTACTTCTTCCACTTTCCTATCAATGAAATTTCAAGTTCTGATATTATATTATTTTGTATTAACTCTTGGATATCTGTCTGTATGAGAATTTCCATATTTCGCCTTTCATCAATGACCTGCTCCTAGCAAAATCTACATTCATCTTCAAATATTTTTAATTTGTATGAACAATGGTATGCTTCCTTATATTTTCTTATTGCATTTGTAATAAATTCATCTCCCTACTTTATCCAATATTTTATCCATTCTTCAAACATATTCATTCTATGATGAACTGCAGCAACGACATCTACTCGCTCTTGTGACATTAGCACTGGATGTTGGGGCAGTTCAGCTTGTTCTTGACCAGATAAAGTTAGTGACTTACTAAAATTTTCCAAGGTACCAACTCGTTCTTTCAATTCTCTTTTCTTTTGTTTATATTTATGTACTCTGGAAACAGTAGCATTTAAATTTACTTTTATTTCTTCTAGTTCTTGTTGCCAAGATGAGTGTCCAAGATTAATACTTGTGATTTTGTATTCCTTAGGTGTTATCTCATGTCTATCCTTGTCATTTGTTGGAGTAGCTATCTGGATAGTTCTATTACCATCTGCATTCATCTGTATGGCATGCTTTGCCTTTGATCTTTGCCTAGGTTTAGGAGTACTTACTTCATATATAAATTTTTTGAGATTCAGAGGTAATATTTCTACTTCCATTGGAGAAGCTAATTCTCTGATTAACCAATCAGGTGTATCATCATCTTGTTGTACCTCTGTAAGTATTTCTTATCTCTATCTATTACTTGATTTAGGAATTTCATCTCTTTGACTTGCCATATTTTCTAAAATGGGAATTTCTTTAGCAATATCTGGCATAGACTGGGGATTGGTAGAATTTAGCAATACCTCCTCTGTTTGGAGACTTATATTTTCTTTTCTGTCTAGATTTTCTGATTCTTCTCTCTGAAACTTATCTTCTTCATTCACAGCTACAACAAGATTCTTTTCATTTTCAATTCCATCTCCTGTGAATTGTGTAGCTTCTTCTTCTGGAATTTTAGTTTCAGCATGGCCTTTATTTGATTCTTCAAAGACCTGTGAGTGTTCATTAACATGTTGCACATTCTCAGAAGAAAATTGAGAATCAAGAATATCTTCAACAACTCTCTCATCAACAAGATTTTTCCTTGCATTTTCCCCAGTTTCCATTTCAAGTATGCAAGGATTTCTTGCCTCTGAGGCAAGCGTTCCTTGAATAAATTCTTCTTCTTCAATATTTATGGGGTTAGAGCTCGTATCCTGAATTTCTTCTATCACTAGGTGTACTATGGGCTTGTCTTTGGATTTCTTTTCCTTTACCTTTTCCCACATAGCAGCCAGTCTATCTACTTGTTCCTTAATTTTGGCTTCATCTTCCTCAGAAATTTCCTGTAAAGCTACAGGATTCATGCCCAGTGCTTGCTTCATACTAGCCATATTAACAAAAGGGGGAGAAGTGAATAATGTTGTAGCTCTTTGGGATGCAGACCTAGTTTGTGTACCAACATTCCTTGTTACTCTTGTTCCTTCATCAATAGTTATTCTAGTTTTGGGTCTGGCTATAGAAGAAGATGGACCTTTAGGTCTTTCTTTTGATTTATCTTTACCTATCTCTACATCTTTCTATTTTTTTGATAATTTTGTGGAAACTTCCTATCTTATTGCTTTAGGGGTTCTTTCTTTGATTCTAACACCTGGAGTAACCTTACTAGTCTTTCTTTTCTTCTTGGTAGGCTCTCCTCTTTCAAAAGCAGTTTCATCTCTTTGTTTTCTTCTTTTATCTTCTGAGTAGATGGGTTCAATTCCTCTTTCTCTTAACTTCTAAAAAAATCATTAATCTAGTGTTGAGTATACCTTAGGACTGGCCTAGTAAAATCATCAATTGATGTCATGTATTCATCATCAACACCTTGGTCTAGAATGGGTCCATCATATACCCTGTCATCATTGTAAAACTGATTCAGTACCTGACCATCATCTTCTTCCAATTGGTCTAGGATGTCATAGAGTTTGAGCATTCGAGCAAACCCTAAAGTCATTCTTTCATACTTTTTCCTTCTGACCACATGCTTGTCTTCACAGTTAAGCCAATAATCTTCTAAATGAGGCACATGAGCACAAAAAACCAGCTATATTTCTATCAATATTTCCTTCAATATCATAATACACTCTTTGGCGTGGAAATTCTTCAAAATGGTAGGTCCTCAGTTCCTCCTCACATAAATTAGTTACTTTGATTGCACTACACTTATAATTTCCTTTTGTGATGGGAAATTTAAAAGAGGCCTTCTTGCAAGCATGGCTATAAAGAGCCTGAGATGGTTTTAACTATCTCACTAATTCCAATAAAACAATTTTATCTGTAGGATACCTGGGCAACATAAATGGGTGTCCATCAAATCCCTCCACTCTGATGTAGGAGTAAGTTGGGAACTATATGTACCAACCTCCCATAGGCAGAATGACACTTTGTGCTTCCAGCGATAATCTCTTAGATTTGTTGCCTTCTATTGTTCTCACTAGTTTCATGGAGAACAAATCAATAACTTTTATGTAATCACCTTGATACCCGTGAACACTGATTTGGGGTAAATGTGCATATATCAAACTATTGCCAACTTGTGTGCCCAGAGTACTAATCTGTTTTAATCCTTGTTTATTGGCTCTCATAGCATAGGAGTAAATAACATATGATGACATGTAGAAGCATCTGGTCTTGGTAAATGTAGTAATCTATTCATGTAGCCTGTCACTTATCAATTTTCCCCAATGCAACTCTACAAGACCTTCTATCATTCGAGATATCATCGCGAACATCTAGGGTTCAAATTGGCTTGCATCTCTCAAACTAGTTACTCTTCTCAGCAAAGTTATTATTTCTTTTATCTCTTGTTTAAACATAGACCTCTAAATTACCTTGGTTTGTGGTGTGATTGGTTGTTGGCACCATTGGGTGCTCATAATTTCTCTATTACTCTCTTCAGCGCTCTGATATGTCTTGGCCTTGGCATTCAAGTTGACATTGAACATCTGTGTGTAGGAGGGGAGACCAAATGTACACATAATTCCCTATTTGAGACAAGTCTGCATAAGTTCTTCCTTCCTTTTCAACATTCCTTTTAGCTGAATTATAATAGTTTATGCATTGCATAACTAATTCTGGAGTTTCCATTGCTAGCGAAAACCCTCCTACAGGTAGTAACCCATTGGATACGACATTTTTGGTGCATTGGGTAGCATTTTCTTGCAACAACCGTGAACGAAATTTAATTTGTGACCACCACATTAATGGGTACTACCTGTGAATTGTAGTACTTGAATTCATCTTCTGCTCTTGCGTCAGAAGTACTCATTTTGGATATAATGTGCTCTGCAATTTTTAGAATATTTGTCTATGTGCTCAAGTTAGGGTTAAATTTAACCAAAACTTACATTTCATAAAATTTTCAATTCATTCTTTGATCAAATTTAACAACTCAGAGAAAAATTAACATTCCAATTGCAGAATGAGAAAATACCATCATCGAAGATTTCTAGCTTGAGAAACTCTTATCAATATATTAGTTATTTGGAACATACTTTGTTCTGGCTAAAAATGGTGATCCTTCATAATACAACTTCAAAAACCCTTGGTATCCATGACTTAGTTTCTTGAAATTTTACCTCTCTTTGTGTGCTAAAGTAACTTCGTGAATTCAATATCTTTAGCAAATTTGCAATATGACGCAAAGTGGAGTGTTGTAAAAGAAATTGCGTGGTCGAGGTGGTGCCAAGTACATAGGTAGTCCACCACCTTCATTAATTACCTATTATTTCACATTAATTCCTAAAATAAAGGTGTAATCATTACGAATTATGGTTCAAATCACGAACACCTAGATTTCTGAGTTGTCTCGCTATTTGAGAAGAAAGACGGCGTAGTGATTATACATGGCAGTTATGTCACACTAATTCTTTGCAAGGTATAAACCATTAAAGAAATGTGATTAATGATGACCACAAGGGTTGAGGCTTTTGATAATGCTTTTGAAAGAGATCAAGTAACATCAGGAACTGGGAAATACTTCCTAGAAAAAGAAAGAAAACCGGAACAAGAGAAAGACCGAAAACCAAAATTGAAAGATAAACTTAACAAAATTTCAAAGAAACTTTTCGGTTTTTGAATTTTACTTCAAAGAAACAATAAAGCACCAGACTCTGGTAAAAGGGAAGAATACCAGGTTTAGAAAATTCAACCAATGAAATACCAAGAGGAACTAGAGTTTTTTGAAGATATAAACTCTTTCGGCTCAACGTAGGATTCTAGAATTCTAGTTTTTGGTAATAGAATAAACATTAAGAGCATACCGAAACACTGAAAAACTAGGAAGAAAAGGGTTATAATACAAAGAGGCCAAGTGAAAATGAGAGGAAAAATAGCAACTGGCCAAGCATAAAAAAACAACGCCAAAGCAAGCAAAAACAACAAAGCAAAAAGAGAAAAGAAAGAAAAAAAAGGGGGTCCACATTTTTTCAAAAGGGGAAAAATGGGGCATGTTGTGAGGCTACACAACACATTCTATTCCATTCTCTATAAATATCCCTTGGGTTGCTTGATTCAGCTCTAACGGACAGAGGGATATCAGACTCCAATTGCTTATAAGCTCCATGTTGTTGTTCCCAACTAATCTCATTTTGTACCCAAGACATAAATGCCCTAAATTGGACATCCCCAAGATACAACAATAGGTTCCAATCATGGTCTTGTGTTACAACAAAATTATGCAAATAAAATTCACACAACAAATTCTCCATTTTAGGGGAGGCAATCCTATAAGCATTGAAAAATTCAATGGGGGTGTCAATAGAAGGATTCAAACCTAAGGAAATCCTTGATAGCTTAAAAGAGAGATACTTCTCTTTCAGGAGCAAAGTATAGACCCTTGGAGAGGTCCTACATTCCAAAATATATGGTTCCAAAGCTTCCATATCATCCACCCTATGCTTTAGGGTGGCAATTTTTACATCTTTATCTTCAATCTCCTCATCCTTCTTTTGAATTTCCTTCTTCAATTTTTGTTTTTCCTTTTTCCATTCTTCCTCCCTTCTTTTTATTTCTTTCCATAAATTCAAAATTGCTGCATGTACTATAAAATCAGGAGGATTATGAATTCCTACCAATGTTTTTGTCGATGGTGGCTCCTCATATGGCACTATCTGCATGGACTTAGGCTGTCCAGTTATCTCTGGCTGCAGGGGCACTGTTTCTTCTTCCGCTTCTTGCTGCAAGGACTCTCGTTCTTGTTCTTGATGTGGCTATAGGAACTCTTGCTCTAATTCTGGTTGTTGCTGCAGGACATCCTACTGCAAGACTTCTTGCTCATGATGTAGGAAATCATGATTTTCCTCAAACTCTTCTACAATGTTAGCAAGGTCGGACAGTGTTATATTTGTTGTTCTCTCAAATATATCCTCTTATTCAACATTCTTCTGCCCCATTGGAGCTTTAGGGCCCTTGTGTGATGTCTCACTAGGCCTAGGGCTTTCCTGTGGAGGAATACCACTCATAGGCCTAGTTGGTCTTGATTTATTGGGAGGTCTCTCACACTTTCCTTTGGCTACAGGATGAACAATGTCATCCTTCCTCTTTTTAGAACTTGGAACCTTTCTTTCTACAGATTGTGTTTTGGCCTTTCCTTTTCTCGTTTCTACTTCTCTCTTATGTGCCCTAGTTTTCATCAGGGTTTCAAGTGGAATGTCACCATCAGAATCGGAGGAAGAACTTTCTTTTTCTGAGTGCTCTATTCCAAAAGAACTAATTTCTATGGTTTCTTCTACTGCAAGAGGATTCACACAAGAGACAACACCAAAGGTTGAAGTGCCAAGAAGGGCTTCAACCGTGCTCAATCTTCTGCTAGACCTACAAGGTTGAGGTAAAGCCCTAGGTTGCAAGTGCTCAGATCTAATTTGATCAGCATTTATAAATTCTTCCTAGGTTATTGCAAATACATCATGCAGAGACTTTTCAACTAGCAATTTAATCAGACAATGGTGGGAAACATATTATCCCTACCTTTTTTAGTCTCAGCCGACATGATTCAGAGAAGATTGTATAGCATGTTAGGCACATTCATCTCCTTTTGTGCCTCATGTGATTCAAAAGCTTGTCCTCTCACTTAGATTTCAAATGAACACATTTTAAATTTTCTAACATAGCCTAGCATAAATTTACACATAGGTAATATATTTACATCTTTTTCTTTCCCCTCCCCCCAACCTATATTTGGACATGTGTCCACACATGCGAGATGGGAGTGGTGATTTGATAGGGAATGATGGCAATTTATGTAAACTTCTATACTAAAGTACATTGATTAAATGAACGCACTTAAAAGATGATTAAAGATAGAAATTAATTCGCACATACCTGAATGTGTCGAAGATTTGCTGCAAAGATCATGGAGAAAGTACCGCTCACCTTGTAGGGAATAAATTGAGCAATTAATGAAAATGAAGTGGAGTGAGGTAAGGTGGAATGAAGTGATGGAAGAGAGAGAAAGGTGGTGATGAATGGGTGGATGGGCGGATGGGTGAAGAAATGGAATTCCACATAAGTGAAAGTATTTATTATGAGAGTGTGTTACTTAATTAGCCAGAAGGAGGGACACTAGGTCCATTTCCTTCGGCTGCAGGAAGCTCGGGTGCTAAATGTTGGGTGAATTGTTGCAGGAACTCTTCTTTGGAAACTGGCTTGCAGTATAATCTAAGGCGATGACCATTGACAAGTAATCTGAACCTAATAGGATCAATGGTAGTAAGCTAAATAGCTCCATTAGGAAATACCTCAACAACTTCATATGGTCCTAGCCACCTTGTCTGCAATTTTCCTGCATTGTCTTGGTATCTTGATTCATAGAGTAGGGCCCAATCTCCTGGTTGGAATTTCTTATCCATGATAAATTTGTCATGCCACTTGATTATTTGATTTTGCACTACTTCTGTATGTTGCAGGGTTGCTCTTCTTATCTCATCCAAAGCATTTAGCTACATGATTCTTTCTCTTTGTGCCTCAAAAATATCCATCCCCAAATCTACTGTAGTCCATAGAGTCTTATATTCAAATTCAACTGGCATCATAGCTATCTTTCCATATAGCAACTTAAATGGGGGTGAAGCCTGTAGTTTTTTTCCAAGTTGTCCTATAGACCCAAACAACTTGTGGTAATCTATTTTCCCAATCCTTTCTATGAATAGCTATTGTGTTTAGTCAGAATGGCTTCAATTTCTCTATTGGTCACCTCAACTTGGCCATTAGCCTATGGGTGATAAAGAGTAGACTTCTTGTGTCTTATGTTGTACTCATTAACTAGTTCTGCAACAAGGGTTGATGTGAATTGTGCCCCTTGATTAGTCACTATTTCTCTTGGGACTCCATATCTTCTAAAAATCTCTTCATAAAGAAATTATGCAACCTTGTTATCTCTTGCATGCTTCATGGCCTTAACTTCTACCCACTTTGTCACATAATCGGTGCATACCAATATATAAGACTTACCATTTGATGGAGGGTCAATGGGTCCCACAAAATCCAATCCCAACTTGTCAAAGGAAATGATTACTACCTGAGGGCACAGTGGCATCTCATCAGATCTAGTTGATCCTTCCATTCTTTGACATCTATCACATTTTCTAGTATACCTTCTTGCATCCTTGTGGAGTGTTGGCTAGTAATATCCCATGTTCAAAACCTTCATTGGTGTCCTCCTGGCTAAAAAATTTCCTCCACATGGTTTGTTGTGGCATGCATGCAAAATTTCATGTCTCATCTTCTCTCACACACCTCCTCATGACATGGTCAGGTCCAGTATAAAACAAACATCCAACAATCCAAGAGAAAGAAAAATATTTTTCATTGAGTGCCCTTTTTTTCTTTTGGAGAGAAGTGAGAAGGAACTCTACCTGTGACCAAGTAATTGGCTATGTCAGTATACCAGGGTGTTTGTACACTGAGGTAGAATAGATGCTCATCAGGGAAAGAGTCATCTATGGGCTGATTTTCTTCTGATGTAGTTAGCCTTGAGAGAAAATCTGCAACAACATTGGCCTTCCCTAGCTTATCCACAATGGTTATATCAAACTCTTGTATCAACAAGAACCATTTTTCCAATCTACTTGTGATCAAAGGTTTATTCATGAGATATCTAATGGTTGCATGATCAGTGTGCACAAAGATTTGGTAGCCTATTATGTAATGTCTGAATTTGTTAAGTGCATAGATTACTGCCAACATTTCTTTTCTTGTCACTGTATAATTGAATTCGGCTCCTTGTAATTTTTTGCTGACAAAGTAAATGGTGTTTTCAATAGCTCCTTCTTTATGTCCTAAGACTGCTCTTATGGAATAATCTGATGCATCAATATGGATGTGTAAAGGAAGCTCCCAATTAGGCCCTTTGAATACATGAGCATGAGTCAAAGCTACTTTTCAAGTCAGAAAATGTTGTGTCATAGGCTTCAGTCCACTAAAATTCAAAATCTTTAGTGAGAGTGTACAATGGTGTTGCTACCTTGCTGAAATCCTTGATGAAACTCCTATAATATCCTGCATGACCCAAGAAACTCTTTTATGTTTTGCAGGTGTGGGAAGATTTTTAATTACCTCAATCTTTGTAGGATCTACTTGAATTCCCTTGTGGGAGATGTAGTGACCAAGAACTACACCTTCCTGCATCATCATGAAGCACTTTTCACTGTTTAAGGACAAGTTTTGGTCTTCAAATCTTTGTAGAACCCTTCTAATATTTTCCAACGCCTAATTAAAATCAACACCATAAGTGGTAAAGTCATCCATATAAATTTTCATGCAATCATGAGAAATTTTTGAGAATATGCTAATGACTGCCCTTTGAAAAGTTGCAGGTGCATTGCATAAGCCAAATGGGAGCACTGAATAGGCATAGGTCCCCCATGGATAGGTAAATTTAGTCTTCTCCTAGTCCTCTGGTGCAATTTGGATCTAGTTGTAGCCACTGAATCCATCTAGAAAAGAAAATTATTGCTTTCCTGCAAGTGTATCCAAAACTTGATCAATGAAGGGTAAAGGAAAGTGGTCCTTCTTGGTGGTAGCATTAAGTTCCCTATAATCAAAACAAACTTTTCATTTCCCTCCTTTCTTGGGCACAATCACTAATGGAGACACCCACTGACTATCTAAAATGGGGTAGATAAATCCTGCATCTAGTAATTTCTGTAGTTCTCCTTTCACAATCTCTCTTAGTGCAAGGTTAATTCTTCTTTGTGACTGTCTTACTAGGGTGCAATCATCTTTGATGTAAATTTTGTTTGTATAAAGTTTAGGATCCAATCCCTTCATATCATGATAATCCCATGCAAATACATGTTGATGGGTCCTTAATAGGTTTGTCAATAACAATTGTTGTTCTTCATTGAATTTACTATTAACATTCAAATATTTTCCTTCTAAAACCTATACGTGTGTAGTTAACTCTATCATGGTTGCTTCATTAACACATGGTACCTTTAGCTCATATGGCAGAAATGTATGGGACATACCTGTTGCTGCAGGAAGTTTTTCTGTAGGAACAGTGGCTACAGGAAGAGTGGCTATAGGAAGTCTATTTGTAGGAACAGTGGCTACAGGAAGAGCATTTGCAGGAAGAACGTCTGCAAGAATAGTGGTAGTAGGAAGAGCAGGAAAAAGTGTCTTGACTGGAGTAGTAGAATGAGAATATGATGCTTCCTCCACTTCACAATGGTTCTGAATGATGTTATCCAATACTTCATCCTCATCTTGGAGCTACATGAAAGAGCTTCCACCTAGCATCATAAGTTGCGCCATAGAGTTAACTTCCTTGGCCTCTTCACCAACATGTGGCCATATGTAATTATCTTCATCATGAGATGGCTAAGTAAGTGGATAAAGAACAAAAAATTTAGTGCTCCTCCCATCTGAAATGGTCATGTCACCTGATCGACATCCAATGTATGCATCTGCAGTTGTTAACCATGGCCTTCCAAGAATAATGGGATACCCGCCTAGTGTAGCTTTAGGAGAAAGAATCATAAAGTATGTTGGGTACTCCCAGTAGTCTAGAACTACCACAAGATCCACCACTACACCATCAGGTTTAACAATAGAGCTATCAACAAGCTGCAGGATAGTAGGAGTAGATCTCATGCTTGTGATATTTAGTTGTTGTAGGATGTCTTTGGTCATTACATTTATCGCTACCCCTAAATCAATTAGAGCATTCTTTACTTGGATCCCGTTTATAACAACTGCTACCACAGGACTACTTGGGTCATTATACTTGGGAATAGTCACTTTTCCCAGCATGATGTCGGCTAGTTGTCCCACTACATGAACTGTAGTTGCATCTTTCTTTTTCCTACCTGGCTTCTTAAGACATGCCTCCTTCATTGCCTTGTAGATTGGAACATCCTTTATGGCTTGAAATAGAGGTATCTGGACACATATGTGTTTCAACTGATCCAATTTATCAAAATTTGTATCCTCCTTTTCTTCCTTCTTCTTGGAAACTTCCAATCTCTAAGGAAATGGTGGCTCTTGTTCAGTCTGCTTGACTTGGACTAGTTCATGATTCTTAGGTACACTAGGCTGAATGGGATCATTCAGAGGCTCCTCTTCCTCTTCCATAGGAAGCTTAGTGATAATGGGCTTGGAAGGGGCTGGTAGAGTAGTACATGAATGCAAGTGAATATCACTTACACCCACAACATATGCAGGGAATTGATTTGAATCAACAGAATATGCAGGCTACTATTGTGGTTTTTTATTTGGGTTAGGTGTGGGCTGACCTGGTAGTTGAGTAGGTTTAGATGCATTTGAGCTTGGATTAGCAGGTGGAGGCATTATAGCAGGCTACTGGGGCTGAGAAGGTGGCTGCATGTAACTAGTTTTCTGAGTAGGCCATTGTTGCCCTCCTCTCCATTGATTCATTTGTTGCCAATTTCCTGGAGGTGGCTACCAATTCCCTTGAAATTGTTTCCAATTCCCCTAAGGTTGCTTCAACTAGGGTGGAGACCTTTGATGACTAAGCCAAGCATTTGGAGGGTTACTCCAAGGCTGCGGTAGATATCCTCCATAACTAGGTGGATATGGGGGTTGCCATTAGCTACCAAATGAATAGGAATTAAAATATGGCCCAACATAGGATAGTGGATCCGGTAGCATACCTTGTCTTGGAGCCCAAGGCTTCCTTTGTGCAACATAGTAGACTTGGTCTTCTTCAATCTGGATTGGCTTGAACTTAGGTGAAACCTACTTGCTTTCAAGATTAGCTACCATCTTACATCTGTAGTCCTTTTTCTCTTGTCTACAGTGGGGGCAATATTCTGACAACATTTCCTCTGCCTCATCTTGCTTCTTCTTGGCATGAAGTGTATCTAGCTGAGTAGCTAGATTATTGATAATGTCTTGCTTGAATTCTGCTAGCAAATGAGTAATTTCCATTCTTGATACTCCATTGGTAGTTGACTTACCCATAGAAGATTGGTAAGCTCTCCCTTTCTTTGAAGCTGCCCTGGAGTAGTTTTGGCATATTTTCTTGATATCTTCCTAAGGAACTTGGGAGATATCTCCTCCTCCCATGAGGTCCAAGGCATTAGTGCAGCTATCATTGAATCCTCTTAGGACAAACAAATTTTGTGAGTCTTCATTAAGTGTATGGTGTGGAGATTTTTGTAGGAAAAGTAGAAACCTTGCAATGTAATCTTTCAGGCTCTCATCTTCCTTTTGTTGCATCCTAAAAATGTCACCTCCTTTCATGTCACTGCCTCTACAATATTCCTTATATTTCTCAAGAAATTTTGTCTTCATGTCTTCCCAAGTTTCCACAATATTTTTTCCTAGTCTCATGAACCATCCTAATGCAGCCTCTTTCAAAGTGGTAGGAAATAGCTTAAGCCTATGGGCATTAGTAGTATAATCATAACTCCTACAGAGTATGTCAAACTCAAATAAAAAGGTATCTGGATCTTTTGTGACAAGTCCATAAAACTTTGGAAGTGTTGAGGCAGGAATGTTCTTGATGTTGTCAACTTCATTCTAATGGGCAATGGGGAAATGAAAATTTGGTTGGTTAGGTCTATTCCTATTTGCATCACCCATGTCTGTTTGATATGGTTCCAAAGAAAAGGAGTTCTCAAGTTGATTTTGATCTTCAGAGGAGACTTCAAAACTAGTTAGATCAAGATATGCATCAACATAGGGGTTTGGATCTTCTTCTTCTTCTTCTAGTAGATTATGATAGTCAACTAGCTGGAATGGATTAGGATTGTTAGGAAGAAATCTCCCATAAGCATCCCTTATCCTTCCTCTATGCATGTGGTATCACTCACTATCAGTTAGCTCACACAAATAATTGGTAAAGAATAAGGGGGGTCATTACTTCCTAAATGAGGATATACTAAGAACAACTTTCAGAAACACTACAGCAAGAAAAACTACCAATGACTCCAAAAGACTCCCTAGTTTGACACCATCCTTGACAATGGCACCAAAAATGTTGGCCTCCTACAATGATCTTAATAACTAATCCTTTACAGCCATGATTCAGAGATTGAACATCTAACCTAAATAGCCATTTCAATCATTATGAAGGTGCATTTAACTTGTCAACCCAGGGACATGAACTTGAAATGGGTCAACATAGTATGTGTACTAGGAACTCAAAGTAGCCATTTCATTTTACAGCTAAGGAACACACAATACTAAAAGTAAATTGCTTGAAAAGGAATGAAACAAATGTTGAACATCAATCAACGACTATGCTAAGCTAAAATGCATAACAGGAATAACAAAATCTTAGCAACAAACAGGAGACTACTCTGTCTGCAGGAACAATCACAAAATGGAATTCTAGTGGTTGCAGGAACAGTCGATGCCAGACTTCTAACGAAGTACTAAACAACAAGTAATACTAAACTAATGCTAAACTAAGAAGACAGATTACTCACCAAGTGGCCCCCCTTGGATAAGTATCCTCTAAAACTAATGAAAATTCAGATGCTCGAACTTAGAACATTATTTTATTCACTGTGAATCATGAGTACAAAAGAGTAATGTATCTGTATTACTAAAAACTAGAGAGTGCAAGTACAATATCAAATTGTGCAACTCCTAAAGAAGGAGCATCAAATCATTATTTATACTAACAGCTAAACAAGGCAGTCAACTCAACGACTAGGAGAACGCCATTTAGGGAAAATAGAGAAAATGGAGTGATGGCGGTTACGCCTGCATCCAATCCAATCAGACATGCAAGTCCAAACACATATTCAACTCAATAGTAATGCCTGTGCATGCTTGATCATTAAAGTCCACTACAAGGCGGTTACATTCAGTTGCATGAAGAATATTTTGTCGTCGGCCTCCTTTGACTTGGAGCGATTCCTTTGTTGGATGTTATGGTGCATGCCCAGTTGGCGGTATCTTCCTCAACTTAGCATATTAAATTTGCATGGTAAAGTCAGTACGCATAATAATTGCACATCTATAACCATCTTAAGGAGAATTCATTAACCACATGCAAAATCAATATAGATAATCCACATAATATGCCAAATGTCATTAAAGCTTGCAGAGTTAGGATTAAGTCCTATGTCAATGGTTTGAGGGAAACATTATGAAAATACCAACATTTAACATTAAAGTCCATGACATCTACCAACAAATCAACTATAGATTCTACCCAAAATTGGACCAAAAACTAGGCTCATCAGGAAGTACAAAGAGCCATATCCTTGGTTTGAAAAGTCCAAAAGATTGGAAGGATAATGTAGATTTTTCAGGAGAAAATTGATGTTGAGAGGCAAAGCTTGGAAGCTCTCATTCAGACAAATGTCCAGGAATTGATAAGAGAGAAGATAATCTTAGAACAAGAAGTTTCAATATGTGAAAAATGGAAGAAACAATTTGTAGAACCCCAATCCTAGACCTACACAAACATAACAAACAAACACAATATTAGATCAAAATGCAAGTTAGAACTGTGATTCCCCATGCAATTCATTTACAATGCACAAAATAGGAAATAAATGAAGAACACAACAAAGAAAAACTATTAAATCATATTAGAGCATGCAAACTCTCAATCCCATGGGGGAATTGGTGTCATTTTGATGTGGAAAATGGCCCTTTCCCAATCCCTTTTAAGTTTGGTGATGATTTGATGAAGATTGATGATGATTTGATGCTTCCTTGGAGAAAATCCTACATAACCTAGCTAAGAAATGATAAAAATGGATGAAGAATGGATGAAGATGATAACTTTGGCTCTAATTCTCCTCCTCAAATGAGCATAATGATTTTACATTGATTGTGGCTCCCCCAAACAAATAGAGAAGGTCTCTATTTATAGATATGAAGGATTGAAGAATGCAAGATATGGAGGACGTGGGACAAAAGATAAGCTAATGATAAAGTGTCACTTGTCATCATGTTAATGGACAAAGGTTGAGCAAATTTTAGTTATTGTGCAAATGAGGGGGAGATTTGAAATTCAAAAGATGGCTTGAAGGATGAGGTGAAAGGTGAAGTTAATATCACTTGGCTCAAGAAAAGGACATGTAAGAGGTTTTAATGTTTTGTTGGATGTGCAAATCCTTTTGGGTGGAGATTTCAAATTTAAAGAATATTCCAACCTTTGATGCCTTTTTGGATGAAAAAGGAGTTTTAATAAATCAATTAAAATGATTTTTATAAGCAAGTGGAAAAAGCTAAAGGATTTGATGGATTAAGACTAGCATTAATTAGGATTTGATTCATTTAAAAGGAGATTAGCTAATTTGACTATTTTGACTTAGATTTTAGGATTAATTTAAATCAAAATGAGAGGAATATGATTTAGACTTAATTAAATAAAGATTTTGATTTATTTACTTAAAAGGGGATGATGTTAGCTTTAAATCAAATAAAGATTAATTTATTTAATTTAAATGAGATGACTTTAGAGATTAATTAAATAAAAGGAATTATTTAATTAAAAGAGGGACTATAAGATTAATTAAACAAAGTGATTTGATTAAATAAAGATTATTTAATTAAATGACAAGCAAGGGAGATGATTCAAGACGAACTGGTGTTAGTAAGATCAGGATCAAGCGTATATGATCAATCGGTATATTTCCAGTGTCTACATTTTTCCCCTCTTTGAAGCAATGTACTTGTTGCATTGGTTCAAAGAATAAACTATCTCGATCAAAATTCAAAAATTCTCTGATTTTTTTCAAATGCCCCACTATTGCCCCAGTGGAAATAATTATGTCAGTATACTACCCCCTCGAGAGATCGAGTGAAGAGGTTCAATTTGAGGGTCGATCTCATGACAAAGAGGTCCAAGATTAGTTCAATTCGAATGTTTGATGGAGACAAATTTGATGATGTAGATAGTCATCGGCCATCGATAGCCTCATGCCTATTTTGATATATTACACAAACCTGATACTTGGAAAGAAATGTTAATAAAGATAGAAGAATTAAAAGAGATGATGGCAAGAGGATCCAACAAGCCCATGATCTACGAGACTTTATTAGAGATAATGAGGATGATGATAATGCAAAGCTTAACAAGAATTGGGATTTTAAAAGGGCTACTTACCTTATGTTTGATAACACACATAGATATGATACATCAAGGTATAAAGAACTAGGAGGGATGTGTTTTGATTAGGATAAGTATCCAAAGTGATATCCAAAATGATGCCCATTGTTGGAATGATATATCCTAGGACATGCATTGTATAGGATGATGATGGGTTGATAAGTTGTTTGAATAGTTGTTGATATAAGGTCGAATAACATGTTTACGAATGATCAAGAGTTTGATTTTACATTTAAAAGTTTGTTGTTCTGATTTTGCATTTGAAGTTTAATTTTGCTGATTGTTGTGGTTGTTTTTGTTTGTTTTGCCAAAGGGTGAGTGTGATGATTGATTTATTATGGATGAGATTATTGCGAGTGAAAGAAAAATGGGACAAATGGATTTTTTTGGGATTTTTGAATGTTTTTGATCTTTTTGAAATGTTTTGAGACTGTTTTTGGTATTTTTGAGATTTTGCAAATGTTTTGATTTTCAAATTTCCAATGTTTTTGGGTTTTATGAGATTTTATGAATGTTTTTGGATTTTTTGTCTCGGGGGTTGATCAAAAATTAGCCTTGCCTACGTTTAAGCTCAGAGACAACATAGTTCAAATAGCATATTTTTGACATTTTTCTGACTTTTATGAGTGTTTTTCGATTTTGATATGTTTTGAATTTTTTTGGATTTTCGCATGATTTTGACGATTTGGATATGGATATGTGTGATGATAGCAGTGCTCTATTTTGGGATTTTGTTGAAAACCAAGCTAACATTGATTGATTGAATCAATGGATTGATGATGATAACATTATTGAGGATACACAACAATGCAAGGATAGTGTTAAGCAACATGAGGACTGGGAAGGATATCCTGAGATAATGATGGATTGATTGGATTTGATTGATCAGGATTGATGATGATAACATTGTTGAGGATACACAACAATGCAAGGATAGTGTTAACCAACACAAGGACTAGAAAGGATATCCCAAGATAATGATGGATTGATTGGATTTGATTGATTAGAATTCTAAAGCTTGGATTTGGAACAAAATTGCTTTGACTGATTTGATGTGACGGTAAAGTGCAAATTAGATGTGACTGATATTGATTGTTTGGATTGATATTCGATGAAAGATAAAACTTAATAAAGAACATCTTCTCATCAAAATATGCCATGGGCTAGTGATTTGGATTTTTTCTCACAAATGCTTGACCAATTTGATTTTGTGTTTGCCAATGTTTGGATCACCACATAAGTTGGAAGATATAGATCAAGGTTTATTTCTGAAGCAAGATGTAAATATCTGCCCCTAGTGTCTAGCAATGTATGGAATGCCATGGATGGATGCTTGGATAGATGTATGGATGGAGGAATATGGATTATCTTGTGATAAGATAAGGTGTCCAAATAAAGAATGCTCATTTGGATAATGTTTCATGGCTCAGATAATGTTGGATGGGATAGGATCAATGAAAATGACCCATGTCAATATGTTTACCATAAGCAAGTGTAAAGTGTGCACCAAACTTTTGTCAAGATCAAGATAATGTGGATGATGGATGTAGATGGATGAAAATGGATTGGATAAATGGTTCATGGATGAATGGATTTATTATGGATAAGATGGATAGAATACTGGATTTATTATGAATGGGATGAGATGCTTCCACTTGAAGTGGCGCGCGTAGATGTTCAATTCTACACATGACGCCTATTTTCCAGGTTTTCATCATAGTACCTGTCCAAAGCGCCACCATAGTGGTTTTCACTGGAGGAAATTTTTTTATCTTTACTATTTTCATGATTTTTCTATTTTTTTTTATTTTTTGATTTTTCATATTTTTTATTTTTTGTATTTTTCTACAGCAGATTTTAAGCTCATGTTGAACCACCTGGTAGTGTCGATGTAGATGCTTCTATCATAATGTGTCATTGATATCCTACCTAAAGAATCTGCTTTGCCAAGATATGTGCACTTGAATACAACTTTTGAGATTCCTAGTCTACTTTATTGATACCAGAGTTAACTATGTCTTTGTGTGCACATCGCGATGGAGTTCCTTCTGAATCCTTATGATGAAGGGTTGCTGCCAATACATGGTCACTGTGAGAATTGGATATCATGCGTGGAGGTGTGGATGGTTTTGTGTGTTTAGGAATAAGAGATGGATTGGTTGATAGTTTGGAACCTTTGACTCTCCAAACTTGGGAAGATGAGCAATGATGGGTGGATACGGAAGTGTGCATGGAATTAGGACCAACTGCTTGATATACTTTGTACATTGCTGGAGAAGCCTGCTTTTGCTTTTGTGGACGTCTTTGATGGATACTTTTCCCTTTTTTTTATTTTTCCCCATAGTTTCTTTGACTAATGGATTTTGATAGGGATAATCTTTCTTTGGTATCCACTTGTATTTGATTTGTCCATTATGCTTCCCAACTTCTTTTTCTTTGATAATGTTCTTTGTACTTTGATTCAAATCTTTCTTTTGATGTTGGTCCCAATTTATGGATGGGTGATGGGTGGATGAAGATTCATGATGTTGCTGGTTGTAGTATTGACATTGGTTCCATCATAAGGATTCTATGTGCTCCCTATGTTGACGTTTGCTTGAGACATAGTTTCCCCCAGTATGGTGGTAGTAGAACCTTTGTTATTTGATTCTACCTGTTTTGGGATGTCTTGTTCGGTAAGCATTCTCTGATAAATAACCACTGTAGATGATGTTATTTCAATTTTCTGCTCTGTTGACTCCAGAATATCCTATTCTATCTGTCTTGTTTCATTGAGTAGATAATGTTGGGTATCTTCATACATGATGTCCTCAATCTGAATTTGGGATATATTTGATCCTGATGTTGACAATTCAGTTTGACTATAGGAATCAATAACCTACTCTTTTTGTGTAATAATGTCAGGAGTAAAGGAATCCTGTTCTGAATGAAGATCATCTGCGTGTCCATCCAAAGAAAGCATCTCATGGGTAAATGGAGGAGTATGTGATATGTGGATATGATCATCATGTATAGATAGGAGAGTGTCCATTACATCATTGTAGTAGCTTGGAGACACCAATTCTTGATCTTGAATGATTTGGGAATTTCTTTTAACATGCTTTGGATCGAATTCTTAACATGGGTCATTCTCAAAGGATGGATTGCTTATAAAAGGATTCTTGGATGTCTTCTTTAGGCATGGGAAATGTCTCAATATCCCCTTGATCTTTGAGTGGATTTGCATCAATTGTTGAGTTGAATATTCCTTCAATATCTGTAACCATGAGGTCAAAGGATGCCAATATGTCTTGGAAAGGACCATTGCTAGACTTTGGTGAAGGATGTTGATCATGCTTTGGAATGAATTCTTGAGATATGTCCTCTAACTCATTGGATGATGTAGAGGTATTTTCAACATGATTAATGGTAGATGGATCAAGAAGTGGCTTTTGATGTATGTTGAGTTGATCGTTGGATGAGGTGGAAACATCTTCCAGTGCTTATTGACGAATAGATCTTGATCATTGTTTTCAGCAATTGTGGCAGAGAGATTGTCACTGCTATCACTAGTGGTTGAAAATTTACCAATAGTTATTATTTTTTGATAAATAAGGTCTTGGATGATATTTTTGAGTCGAATACAACTTGTTGTTGTGTGTCGCTTTAGTTTGTGAAAATCACAAAGGTGCTTCTCGTTATACCCTGGTGGTTTAACTAGGGGTTCTTGATAGTTCTTATAGACAAGGATTTTGATGAGATTTTCTTGTACCAATTGTTGCATGACCGATTCAATTGGTCTCCCAAGTGGTCTGTATTTTTGTTTGTTACCTTGTGAGATTTTCACTTTAAATTGACCTTGTGGTGATTGATTTTGGAGATGTGGTGATTGATCTTGGTGCAATGAATCAACCATTTTGGAAAGTGAAGCAATTTGATCTAGAAAAAATTGATCTTGATTTTCATCTTGATACCCTTGATATAGTTGATTTGGCTTTTGTTCAAGAAGATTTGGAATGTACACTTGTGGTGCTTGTATGGGATCATGGACAAATTGATTTTGGACAATGTTCTGATTTGGGACAATATTTAGATTTGGCATTGTAGGTTGAAATTGAACATTGTTGTGGTTGGGAATCGCATTGCCTTGATTTAGGTAACTTTGATTTTGTATGGGGTTTCCTTGACTTGGATCAATGCATGGAGTCGTTAACATCTTGTTTGGACTTTGAACAACATTTGTATGATTCACAAAAATATCTATCCCAAAGTTTACAAAGTGTGGATTTGAAATGTTCATGCTTGGTAAACTTCTACTTGGTATATTCACATTTGGCATGTATGGATTTGGTGGGATGATGTTGCTTTGTTGAAGACTCATGCATTGAGTGTTTGTTTGATAGATTTGTAGGTTTGGACTTGGATTTAAATCTACCATTGGGAAATGTGTTCCAAACTTTTGGCTAGGCATACTCACATTTGTTGTACCATTGAGGTTTGTAGGAGATAATGATCCCATGTATGGATTGTATAAATGTGAGTTTCAATAATCAATTGGCATTGTAAGGCCTTGATAGTTTGGTTGACTTGGATTGCTCATGATGTATGGATCAAGTTTATAGTCCATGTTCTTTTATTTTGACCTTGTTGACCTCTAAAGGATTTATGACCAATGATGAGATGAAGGATGAAAGGGGTGAATGATATGGGTGGTTGAACTTTTAAGACCCTTGGAGGGATACTAGACTTTAGGACTTCTGGATTTTTGATTTTGGATTGGATTTGGTTTGATTTGATTTTGGATTTGATTTGGATTTGGATTTTGGATAATGAACTAATAAACAACAAGATGTTGGATGTTATCTTGGAATAAACTTGTCCACAAGGTGATAATTCAACTAAGTGTATGAAGAAGGATTCATCTACACACACTGCTAACAACCTTCAAATGGTTAAATATCCCCAATAAAAGAAATGTAAAATTTAACACTGCTGACATATAATAAGACAAAACATCAATTAAGAAATTATCAATAATTCATATCTCAACAATAAAAAATTTCACATTACGAGCACCACATGACTTTGGTAAAGCCACCTAAGGGGAGGAGGGGAATGGTGGTTCTCTAACCACATAAGTATAATAGCATGCAATAATTGGTGGTCCTTGACCACATAAATATGATAGCGCGCAATATCATGGTGGACTCTTCCACATAGTATCAATGCCCTGCATTGTTGAAGTATCAAAAATTTATGATCAATATGGCCCAAGTAATTCCATCCTTTACCCATGGGTTATAAACATCAAAGGGTGGGTTTGCACTATGAGCCAACAAGTGTGGTTCTCATATGTGGGGGAGTAGGTTAGGAACATGTCCAAAGGAAACTATGAAGTTCCCACTTGGGGTTGTCTTGCTCCTCAATTTCTATTTACACTACCAGGCATCTCAATCCCGTAGGGGAGCCATACGCTAGGGGTACACATTTAACATACGAACAAGACTTACATAAAGAATTACTTTACATTTCATTTAGCAGACACACATCTACACATATTATGTTTAGATTATTTCACAATTAACTAGCTTACACAAAGGGCCATCACAAAACATACACATAGGGGATCATACTTGACTTTCCTCACCCCTATCCCAAGTCAGGTAGTCTATATCTGGTACTTGGGCACAACACATTTACTGGTTTCACTTTACATGACATAACACAACACGCTTTATAGAATTCACCATGGAACAAGATCAATGCACTTACACATATTCTATTTTCTTTAAACAATATTCACTTTTTGTCTCAATTTTAGAAACATCTACTCACTTTGCATAAGTATAAGAAATCACTAGAAAATGTACAACTATAGCTTAGGTGTATCACCCCATCTTCCTAGAACTTAACAATGCATGGTTCACCACACTATTAGCACATACACACTTTATTTTCTTTACACAATGTTCATTTTTTTTATCCTTTTGTTAGCATCTATCCATTTGTATACTTGTAAAATAAATTTACATATAATTCACAATTGTAATCTACGTAATACTTAATTTTCTTACAATTAACAATACATGGTACATCACACTTCCCATCTTACTAACATCACATTTACATAGCAAGATTGGTTTTCTATATTTATCCATACCATTCTTTCTCTTTTACTCAACTAAGTTATGTTCACTAACATATCAATATGGATAACTCCACTATGTTTTTCAACAACATGCTAAAGAAGATTTCCTACTCAATAAGGGAGATAGTCCACTATTTTCATTTGAAACATTACAATATGAGAAAATAATTCACACTCAATGCATAAAACACATGATAAATCATGGAATAATAATTCCCACAACTCATTAATATCCTTTTACAAATCTAGCCTTTCACTATCTAAGGTTGAACCATTTAATCACATGTTATAATCATTATTTTTACAATCACCATTCCAAAAGATGCACAACAAGTAAAAGTCTTTGAAAGTTTCACCTACCTTTAAGTTTTCTCCTTTACATTCAAGTGTATATGTTTTTCCCTCAAAGGGTATGCATAGTTAATGGTATAGAATGCACAATATGAGTTAAAAGTTTTACAAGTCTAATTTAGTGTCACTTATCTAGATATAGTTTAACTTTCAAATTACTTAATACATCATGAGTCACACCTAATTCACTACTAAATTTATAAATTCATACAATTGACTATTCAATTCTTGTGACATGTACACAACCATTTAGGGTCAACACATAATTGAGTGCATTATTGATTCCTATATGACGTGTATGCTTTCAATTTTTGGCACAAACAAGTCTTTGGTTCTTAGCTCATTTATAAGGAAAATAGTGATAGCATGTGCTCTAAATAACAATTTTACTCCAAATTCACATTTTGATACGTCCCATTCATGAATCTTTTATGTTTGATTATTATAAGGGAAAACACATCTATTGACCTTCAACACTCATATCTTAATTGTATCCATTGATGCATTCACTTTTACTTTGAATTCTAGAAATTATGTTGTTTCATTTATTATTTAATCTTTGACAATATCACACAAGGGTTTGGTAATTGTTACAGTTTTACTTGGAAAAGTATTTATTAAATAACTTTAATTTTTAGAATTTACTTCAAGGTAAAATATGGTTTTGACCACTTTTCCAATTGGATTTATTATGCATTGCAATGCTTGATCATTAGTTGATGTCATCATTCATAAAATTGTTTACCTACCAACTACAAGGTGAATCGTTTGTTGCTTCACCTGAACACAAATTAAGTCCCTATACACTATGTGTAGATTAAGATCTAGAGTAATAGGAAAGGCCCAAATATTTGTGTCCAAGGCATATAGGGTAATGTTTCATGAGTGTATCGAATCCATACCCAAATTGTGAACAAGCCCTTTGACATAGGTCCATCCATTTACACCTTTAAATTCTAATTTTAATCTTTGACAGTATTTTAAATCCACAATGTATGGGGTGCTCAAATTGTACATAATATAAAGTCGAGAGATTTTATATTGTTTTCACTCTTGTTATCATTTTGATTTAATCAAATTAAGGGTTTAGGAATTTAAAATCATGTAATTACAACCTTTAACACATTAATCCTGTTACAGTCCATATAATTACTTTTTCTTGACTAGTTACATGTTTCCAAATGTAGTTAGGATGTTCCCTCCTTTATTCATACCATGGTTTGTATAGGAAAACATGTTGCTTCCTAAACACCCTGAATTTTTTTTAAGAAAAGTTGCATTGTATTTTCTTTTCTTTTCAGAATTACGATCTTAAGAAGTCAACAAAATAATTCTTCTTTAGTAACACACATCGTGATGACTTATTACCTTATTCACACATTTTAAAACAAAAAAAAAACTAGATCAACGCCATAGTCTTTGTTAACTTGACTAATATGAGACTCAAGCCATTCACCTTATTTAATTAAGACATAGGTCAAGTTTAGATTGAGTTTCTTTTGAAATAATGTCGTTAATTAAATACTCCTTTGACCCATCTATAACGGTCGATTTTTGGTCCTTTAATATTTTACCAATTAGTTGGGTTGAAAAATTATCACTAATCTTTTGTTTACTAAACCACGCAAGTCCTCTATAATTTTCCCTTACCAATATTAACATAGAAAGGCTTGCACATTTATCCATGTGCATGTAGTACTTAAAACCCAAATTATTCTCAGAGTTCCCTAGAGTTGCAACCTAGGGCTCTGATACCAAGTGTCATGCCCAAAATTTTCAACAACAAAATAATAATAATAATAATAATAATAAAAAAATAAAAAAAACCAGCAAAAACACAACCAATTTTTTTTTAACAATATTATAAAATACTACCATTTAATAATCATGTATGTGCATGATACATACAATGTGCATTGGGTGATGTAGTTCATGCAACACCATCACTGGCATGTCGCCCGAGAGCCAGTAAGGAAATGAAAATAAATTTGGGTTGACTTCAAATATAGAGTTACTAAAATCTTAACCTCCCATCAAAAGTTGGTGCTCACTTTCGCATGAAAGTTAATGTCCTTGCTAGCACTCCATGGTATGGATTCTCACATGGGTGAATCATATAAATATCATCAATTTGATTTACTATTAGTCCTAAGGTTTAGTTGACGGGACATTATTTTACTTGTTATCCCTACCCATCTTATGACACCATGACAATTTACAACGAAACCCACCTCTAACATTTCATTTTGAAAGTCAAATACAAAAGTGGGTAGAATGTTTATAATTTACATTGGCTATTAAATTATTATTTTTATTTATTTTTATTTTAACCATTAATAATTTAGTCACTTATCCACCTTAAATAAATAACATATTTATATGTATATATATTTTTTTATTTATTCTAAACCCTTAAAAAAATACAAGATTTAAAATAAATAACATATATATAAATAAATAGCATATATAATTAAACATATATTAATTCACACAAAATTTATTTATTTATTTTAAAAAGGAAATTAAATGAATAAAAATAATAACAATTGAAAGAAGGAAGGAGTACTTTTAAATCTTAGATCACAATCCTTTATATTTACTTTTTAGTATGTTTTTTTTCTTTAAGGGAGAACTAACCTTTTTAGAAATATTACGGGGACCTTTTTCCCTTACATATTTTCATATTTAAAATTAAAAGAATATTTTCCTAAGAATGTGTGTGGGGATATATCCCCCACCTCCTCCTTACCGTAATGAAATTTGAATTTCCTCCCACTTTAAAATTCAATGAACACCTATAATTTTGAATCATCGAGTCCTAATTGTTTTCTAGCACGTAATATGCCTCCACAACTTTTGGCATTGGTATTGATACAAAGTGTAATACTCGAGGCAACATGATAATCATGAATTTACTGCCTGCACCTTAATTTAGTATACTAACCTCCCTAATTTCAATTTTATTTAACACTAGAATCAATGTAATTGTTGTGAATTTTCAAAGTAGAATTTGGCTGGAAAAGTGTTGAAACTGATCATTAACTGCATTAAAAGTAGCAGATCTAAATATCTACGATATACATCAATTATAGTTGCTTCCCATGGCTGTTATAACCTAGTTATGTCATTGTTAGGATCCAACCGCAATCACGAAACCTACTAAGCTGAACATGATGACTATAAAAGCTGATATGAAATTGGGAAACAAATTTCAAAAATAAATAACAATTTTTACTGCTCACAAAACCCACTGGAATGTACGGCTGTTAGATCCAGCTATCTTCTATACAGTACCAAAGAACTAATACAGCTACTGGTTGGAGAGTTGCACGGTTGCTATAGGTGGAAGAATATGGATTGGGGGTTATTAATAATCATCTCAAATTAAATAAGGATACTGTTCGTATCATATTTTACATCATAGAATCGGAAATAATACTATTACTGACGTTACTATTAGCTCAATCAGCTATCAGATTATTCTTACTTAATTGACAGTAAGATTTCAATTGCATTATTTTTATTTAATCCATAGAAGATTACTATTTGTTTATACCATAAGATTTAGTCACTTGTATTCATTTTATTTTCATCCTTCAATTTTCCAATGACATTCGCTGCCTTCATAACACCCTAAATCTGAACCAGGCACTTCAACGTTGAAGACCTTAAATGATATTAAATGGGTTAGTGCCTCCAGCAGCTAGCTAGCCAAGGTAATAGTCACCCTACAGGCCGGGAAGGTGCCTGAAGCGACTTCGAATTTAATTTCCATTTAAAGCCGAGTGGGGTTACGCGCTTCCACTAAGCCTCCATGCCTCGGAGTAAAGAATACTTATTCATTATTCCAAGGTTACTCTCAATTGACTCTCGATCTTATCCTGTTTCATATTCTAATGCTCACTATGTCTTACGATCTGACGACAAGACTCAGGGGTCTGTATCTCTGTTCTGGCAAGGCGTCTGGGTTACTTGAGTATTCACCTTTATCAGTCTTTTCATGATAGATCACGAGAAAAGTTGCAGTCCCATCTCCACCTTGCCGACCACGCAAGTTTGGTAATATCCACCAGAGGAGTAAAAGTCAACTTGGAGATCAATTTGACTAACTTTGGATTAAATTCTACGAAAAACTAGTGTTGGATTAAATGCTGGCAATATAGTGGATGGTTTTATTTTTATTTATTTTTATCTTTCCTTAAGGGTTGGTGAAAGTTTTAAGTTGAAAATAATTTTAAATTCCAATTTTCATAATTACATTCTTCTATTTAGTTTATCTTGCTGCTACAGCAGGATATCTTCATGCTACCTGTGAGTTGTTGGATACCCTTAACCACCCTTCTTCATCTGTTGCCAGAATCTTGTTATTATTCATTTTTGTTTGCTAATCACTCTCAAGGCTGCAACCAATGACACTAGCTTTACATTTACTTTTAGGGCATCTATTATATTGAGGTACTGCTACTTGAAAGATTCAACATATAATTTCCTTTTGATTCTTTATCGCATCCTCTTTCGATCTAATTTCCAGAGATGAGAAATGCCTTCAGGTGCTTGATGACAGGGTTCTTGACTGCACTAACCCCTACCAAGGTCGATACAAGTTTAGATGCTTAACACATTGCAATTTATTTATTTACTTCTTCTTTTTTTTTTTCTCCTTCCGTCTAGCTACTTTGGGTGGGGGCGAAGAGAAGGGAAATTTGGAGAAATACAGATAAGGGTTCTTATTTTATTCTTTTATTTAATGTTTTTTTAATTTTATAACTGACTCTGGTCGACATATGGGGTCTGGCTCTCACTCACAGCAGTGGCCTTCAAAGCACGACCTGCATGTGGAGGGCTCGACCCCCCCCCCACGCAGTCGCCCTCTCTTTTGTTTTTGTTAAATATCTAGACTAAAATTCGAATCTTATATTTTAATTTATTTATTTATTTTTGTCTCCTCTGTTGTTGTAAAATACAGAGGCAGAAAAAGGGTCAACCAGACCTTGATAAGCAACCAGCAATTTCCATTGTTCGTTTTATTATTGTTATCATTATTTAATCCTTTTGAATACAGATTTTACAAGAGTTTTAGAGAATTTGTTTTCAAGTAAAAAATCTCCTGCTACGGCTGCTTCTACAACGACACTACCACCATGAATTTTAGATCATTTAACAACAATGACATTATTTATTTCCAATCAGAGCTATAAAGATGACCATAACCCCAACAAGATTGAGATAGTCAGCATCAATAAATCTACCTTATCTATTTCTTTCTCAGTTTCTTCTTCTTATCTCTGTGAAACATCGAATCTCTAATGAAAAGGAATACTCTAAATATTGCTTCAGTGGTAAAAATAAGCAAAAGAAAAATATGAGTATGCACACCCAATTGACTTATGGCCATAACCGTTTGATTTTATTTTGATTTTTATAATAAACTTAGATAATGCCATTTATGGTTATTTTTATTTCCATTTCTATTTTGAGACAGAATTAATTTAGTTGCATCACCGTTACAACATAATCATGACTGATCGTAAGCCCACTTGTTTCCCAAGCAAGCAATAGTGGAAACACATTCAAGACCTATTTATTTGTAACTATAAGCAGAATTTCATTTAAACTTGAGCATTCTAGTAGTAGCTAACTGCTCCTATAGAAACATTACACAAAAGTTTTATTCTAACTGATTATGGGTCTTACAATGACAAAGAGCTTGGGTTTAAATATAGGGTCTTTCCTTTCACATTACAAGACTGGTACAAAGGGGATTCAACCTTCCTCATAAGTATGCACAATTTCCTTACAGTTTAACTTCTCAAGACTCAATTGGCACTCAAATCTAAAGCAACCTAAATGCAATGAAATAAACCTAGCTTTTCCCATCCTTTCTTTTTACACAAAATACTGGTTGTTTCATAATTTAGACAAATTTTAAGAAAATCAATGGACACACAACTGATGAAGGCTTGCTCTCCACCCTATTGTAATGGCGTCATGGAGCCTCATGGGCTCTAGCCATACCCCCGAGCAAGGAATGATTTTGGCCCCAAGATGATGTAATAGAGCCTTCTCAACTCTTACAAAGAAATGAAGATATCATAACTTAAAATTACATGCACATTGGTTTTCTACTTAACATTCTCAACAATGAACTATACAACATGCCACCATCTTACCGCACAATTTAAACAAAGGAAGATGGGAGTAGAAGAAAAACTTATCTTTTTACTTGGATGAAGGAGTTAGGCTCTTCTCTTATCCTTTTCTCTCCATGCCAAGCTACCTTAGTCGCTACCTCTCAAGAGGATGGACTCCTCTTCCCCTCTCCTCTCCAATTCAATCCCCATCAAGTTCTCCAAAAGGAGAAGTGGGTAACACCCCCTCATTCTTCCTCCCCCAAAATATATAGGAGTTTCCAGTTCAAACCCTACCCTCTCTCCAAAACTCGTCACTCCTCATTATGAGGACTTTTCAAGAGTCAAATCATGTTCTTGGGGCCCTATTGCATGCCCATTTGACCCCTACCACTATGGTATAGACCCTAGGGGGTTTATTTTTGCATCCCAAACAAAGAAATTGACCAACAACCCTTTTTTAAGACCCATTTAAGGACCCACTCGAATTTCAACTTGGGTAAGGGGTTCCCAAGACCTAATCCCCAACTTACCCCTTACATAAATCACAATTAAAGGCCCTCGCATGCCTTAAATAGATTATCCATTTTAAAACAACCTTCACAACCTCAGTCTATCAATACATCAAATCCACTTGTTTCTAGGCCCAAAATGGGGTCAAATTTATATCCTCATGAAGAAGTCTTTTGATTCGCTCTTGATGGTTCTCCCTTCTCATGCAAACACCATTGCCTTTCTGCACATTACCAACGTGATCGTAAGTATCAATTGTGTATCTCATTAATTTGTTAGCTAAACAATCTAAGCTTTAATTATATAATAAACTATTTAGAATCTCAATTTGCATTCTACCTTCATGGTAGTGACAATAAAACATAATTTCAAAATGATATGTAGGAATATTGCCAAAAGATCACCTTATTTATTATCCATAATATATTTAATCATCACTTCAAGAAAAATATATAACAAATTATGGTTGCATTAAGTACATGCGAAGCAGGGTCTTACACTTGTCCACAAGGTGATAATTCAAATAAATGTATGAAGAAGGATTCATCTACACACACTTAGTCAAACAAGATTACTTTGATTTGATTAAAAGGATTTGTCAAAAGTCTAGTATGAAGATTTTTTCCAAGATTCTAAGAGTTGTTTGTGAGATGGGATTTGATTGATGTTTGAGATGGATGAAATGATTGGTTGTTTTGATCCTAAATGAACCTAAGAGGGACTTGTTTACAAGGCCAAGGTTTTGAAGAACATGCTTTTCCCTTCAAACCAAAAGATCAACGTTTGCTCAAAAGACTATAAGACAAAAGATACACAAGCACATGTGTGGGGTTCAATTGATTTCATCTTGATTAATGAATTGTTTTTACCACATCCAATGTCTTGCTTAAGTTTCAAACTGAATGTCTAATGTCCTAATTTATTTTCATCCCACAAGGTCCATTATGTGGAAATCAAGGAAATCAATGCAACATTTCCCTATTGTTGACTTTAGTGAGAGCAAATTGTGATGTAAATCCAAATACTTATAAGCCTCTAAGGATAGAATCCCAAGGGAAAGCAATAGCACTTGAATTTGTTCAAAGATATTCGCTCCTCCTAAAGGGTTTGAAATTTGATGTTCATGTTGAATGTTTGTTTTGTCCAATTTTTACGATCAAGCAAAGTGTTTTTGATTCCAAGAACATGCACAACCTTATGGATATGAAAGACTATATTTGTTGAATCCCCACTTGGACAAGTCCAGCTACGCCTACTTTTAGCGAATGGTTAGATGCTTGACCCCACTGGCTCCCCTCCATGACACTCACTTATATGGGGCAGCCAAGCATCAGTACCCATGAAACTCCCATGGCATACTTTCCATCTCTACTAAAAGCCGTTAAAGTGTGGGGCAGCTTCAGAACGACTATTCTTGCACCAACAAATAGATCAAGGATTTGTGCCTTTTCTAAACAAGGGTTTTAATGCGGGCATTTCATTCGTGGGGGACCATCCATGCGGCGAGAGACCATTGTTTCCCTTCTCGTTAGAATAATCCTCGTGATACTTGTGTTTCTTCAAGTACCCACACTTATATCCCAGGTGGAAGCCGCTTGGATTTAGCGTGTTCTTGGTTGGGTCGTTCCCTTGGGTGATTACTTTTTTCTCACAAGGAAGACCCTCTAAGATAAACAAAAGCGAGCAAACATATCCGTAGTTCGATCGATCTTTCTTGAGAAACAAAGAGAGAACACACGCAATATGTTCCACTCACACTCACAAGATTTGTTCAATTTTAAATCCCAAATGAAATGTGGTGGCAATCACTTTACCCAACTTAAGATCACCAAAAAGCCTTTTGATTCTCAAGATCGCCGTGAGGCGCGAGAGAAATATTTTTGATGGTATTATTTTGGGTAAGTAATTACAAGACGAAGAAGCACGTGTTCATTTTATCTTTTCAAAGCAAGCACCAAAGGAAGTGTGAGATTTTGATTGTTTAATTGTTAACCTTAAACAAAATCTAGTAGATTTGCCTAAAACCCTTTGTAGCAAAATGAAAGCTTTTGTAATGTTCTTTTTAGTGCCCAAAAGAAATTTAGTGTGTCCTAAGCACATGAAAGGTAACAAATCCTTAGAAGGAATATTATAAGTTCTCCCAAAGTGTTAAAAAAATACTAAAGTGTTCAAAAACACTTAATTACAAATGAGATGATGATTTCATTATGAACCTTCAAATTTGTTTCCCTTCTTCACCTTTGATTAAGCCAACCTGCAAATTTAAATTAGTTAGAACTGCAAAACAGAGGTTAGAAAACCAATTAGTAGCCCAAAGCAACCAAAATAGAAAAAGCACATGTCAAAATTAACTGATTTTAAGCTTTTTACTCTACTCCAGCGGCGCAACTTGCATATGCGACGTTGTTTGAAGAAATCATCGGCAATGTATAAAGAGGTTCAAGATCAATTCAACTCGAATATTTGATGTAGACAAATTTGATGATGTATACAATCATCGACCATGGATAGCCTCATGTATACTTTGATATATTACATACATCTGATACTTGGACATAAATGTTAGTAAAGAACGTTCACTTATACTTTGATATATTCATATGTTTGTGCACTTGAATACAACTTTTGAGATTCCTGATCTACTTTATTGATACCGGAGTTAACTCTGTCTTTGTGCACACATCGCGATAGAGTGCCTTCTAAATCCTTATGATGAAGGGTTGCTACCAATACATGGTCAATGTGAGAATTGGATATCATGTATGGAGGCGTGTATGGTGTTGTGTGTTTAGGAATAAGAGATGGATTGGTTGATAGTTTGGAACCTTTGACTCTCCAAACTTGGGAAGATGAGCAATGATGGGTGGATACAAAAGTGTGCATGGAATTAGGACCAACTGCTTGATATACTTTGTACATTGCTGGAGAAGCCTGCTTTTGCCTTTGTGGACATCTTTGATGGATACTTTTCCCTTTTTTATTTTGCCCCATAGTTTCTTTGACTAATGGAGTTTGATAGGGATAATCTTTCTTTGGTATCCACTTGTATTTGATTTGTCCATTATGCTTCCCAACTTCTTTTTATTTGATAATGTTCTTTGTACTTTGATTCAAATCTATCTTTTGATGTTGGTCCCATTTCATGGATGGGGTGATGGGTGGATGAAGATTCATGACGTGGTTGGTTGTAGTATTGACATTGGTTCCATCATAAGGATTCTTCGTGCTTTGTATGTTGACGTTTTCTTGAGACATAATTGCTCCCAATATGGTGGTAGTAGCACCTTTGTTCTTTGATTCTGCCTATTTTAAGATGCCTTATTCGGTAAGCATTCTCTGATAAATAACCACTACATATGATGTTATTTCAATTTGCTTCTCTGCTGACTCCAGAATATCCTGTTCTATTTCTCTTGTTTCCTTGAATTGATAATTTGTTGGGTATCTTCATACATGATGTCCTCAGTATGAATTTGGGTTATATCTGATCTTGATGTTGACAACTTAGTTTGACTGTAGGAATCAATAACCTGCTTTTTTGTGTAATAATGTTAGGAGTAAAGGAATCCTATTCTGAATGAAGATCATCTACGTGTTTATCCAAAGAAAGCATCTCATGGGTAGATGGAGGAGTATGTGCTATGTGGATATGACCATCTTGTACAGATAGGAGAGTGTCCATTAGATCATTGTAGTAGCTTGGAGATACAAATTTTTGATCTTGAATGATTTGGGAATTGCTTTTGACATGCTTTGGATCAAGTTCTTAGCATGGGTCAGTTTCAAAGGATGGATTGCTTACAAAGGGTTCTTGGATGTCTTCATTAGGCATGGGAAATGACTCAATATGCTCTTGATATTTGAGTGGAATTGGATCAAATGTTGAGTTGAATATTCCTTCAATATCTGCAACCATGAGGTCAAAGGATGTCAATATGTCTTGGAAAGGACCATTGCTAGACTTTGGTGAAAGATGTTGATCATGCTTTGGAATGAATTCTTGAGATATGTCCTCTAACTCATTGGATGATGTAGGGGTATTTTCAACATGATTAATGGTAGATGGATCAAGAAGTGGCTCTTGATGTATGTTGAGTTGATTGTTGGATGAGGTGGAAACATCTTCAAGGTGCTCATTGATGGATAGATTTTGATCATTGTTTTCGACAATCGTGGCAGAAAGATTGTCACTGCTATCACTAGTGGTTGAATCCTGATCATTTTCCCCATTAGTTATTATTTTTTGATCAATAAGGTCTTGGATGAGATTTTTGAGTCGAATACAACTTGATGTTGCGTGTCCCTTTACTTTGTGAAAATCACAAAGGCACTTCTCGTTATACTCTGGTGGTTTAAATAGGGGTTCTTGATAGTTCTTATAGACATGGATTTTGATGAGATTTTCTTGTACCAATTGTTGCATGACCAATTCAATTGGTCTCCCAAGTGGTGTGTGTAGACATCAAAAAATTGTCATCTTGCGATACCTTGTCACAACATTGGATCATTTAGACACCTTGTATCATGTTTTGCCCTAGGTACCCATGTCATCATCTAATTAGTTAAATAAATCTTATTTATTTGACTAATTTCATTTATTCCCTTCCTCTAATGTTAATTAAATAATTTATATTATTTAATTATTTAAATCATTTCTATCAATTCTTTTAATTAATGAAATCATAAATTCAACGTTAATTAAATAAATCAAATATTTATTTAATTAATAAAATCTTAAAAATATCTTCTCGCTTTCTTTCCAAATTTGAACTCATGTGCATCTAATTAATTTATTTAATTAGATAATTCATCAATTATCCTTCTCATCTTTTTCAGGATTTATTTCCTTTAAAAGATAATCAAAATCTTTCTATATCTTTCACATCTTATCTTATCTTGTTTTAATTCCTTTAAAACAATAAATCAAAATCTTTCTATCTTTCGAAAATCTTATCTCATCTCGTCATATTTCCTCTTTTGTCAAAAATCAAATCATTATCAATCTTATCAAATCTTATCTCTGTCCACATCGAAAATCTATAAATCAAACCTTTCACAAGCCATTTGGATCGGATCTTCTTCAGACATCCGCATTCTGCCAAAATCATTCCTCAATCTTTCAATCCATCTCCATCATTCGTCATCATTGCATTGTTATGCTGCAGAATTGAGCAACCAACATTCCTCCATTATCAACCTTCAAAATATTGCATTCTTAGTATAGTATGCATTTATTTTTAAATCTCATTCTTTAGTAGTCATTTTGTGGAGCTTAGCATACAAATCGGAGAGCTTTAGCAAAAATACTGGAGATAGAGGACAATGGGACGTCTTCAGAGGAGCTGCTGCATTGAGAGTTTGCTTTACTTTGTTTAATCAGTTTTCCTTTGATTTAAAGTTTCATTGGTGTGCTTGAATAGTATTTATTTCATTTTAATACGCACATATTTTCGATCACACATTTTTGGCACCCACCGTGGGGCTTTGCCTCGTTTTTAATATCTACTTGTAGATTTTATTGATTTTTTTGATGCAGATCTGACAGTTTTTGGACAAAACTGCAAGTTTTACCAATTTATTCATATCTTCTACACAGTGGCGAATTTTTCTACAATATTTTTACAGAGTCTTTTACATCATCTCAAGAGGCTACAGTAAAAAAATTGAGGGTGTATCATTGTTTTTGTAGAAGTTATTGTAATTTTATGTTTTTTCATAAAATTGGTTTTCTCAATGTAAATCGGTGAATTTTTTATATTTTTTTACATTTTCGGAAAGTTCCTTAAATTTTAATGGGGTTCTATGTTTTACAGATTTAATTTTGAGGTCAAAAAAAATGCGAAAAAATCCGATCTTCATTTTCTATGTGATTTCCATAAATCCGCGTTTCTGAGAGCAAAACAGAGAATTTTGCTGACTTCTTTACATTTCTGGAAAGCTCTCAGAAAATTAATAGGGATATCTTCTTTGAGTTTTCATTTTTTAGATCAATAAAATCATCAAATACTGAAATCTAATTCGGCTATGCCAAAAACGTCTCTGAAATGGCAAATTTTTTTTGATGAGTTTATTTAGTTTTTTGGCTGCATTATAATATTATTATTTTGATCTTGTAGGTGATCATAAGGAGCTCTAGTAGCAGAAATATCACTCACAACAATAATTTGGAAAGCGAGAATAACCAGGTGCACTCATTCCATCCTTAATCTCTTAATCTTGTTTGTCAAACATTTCAATTTGGGGCATAAAATTAATCATTGTTTGCAAACATATTTGGATTTGGGCTCTTAAAACGAATATTGTCTTCAATCACATATTGAAAATCTGGTCTAAAATTCACCACTGTCTTCCATCACATTTTGATTTGGGATTTAAAAAGAACAAGTGTTTGAACTTTTTTACACACCTTTCATTTCTAATCTAAGGGAAATTAATCATTGTGAGCATGAGTCAATTGCGTGTGTGATCACAAACACCTCACTTGATTTGCTTTTGTCAAACCCTTCATAGGAGGCCTGCTAGGGGATTTCATCACCCCTAGGGACGACCTCAATCGAAGTGTGAATCGAAAGACACGCTTGTTTGGAAGTTAAAATCTTATCACTCTTGGCTAAGTCCCAAAGAACTTTATACCTTTGGGAAGTGAAGGTGAAGGGTGGGTTACCCCTTTCTCCTGGCTGTGTGGTAGGATTTTTCTTTCAAATCATCCTTAGTCAACCTTGTTCAAATTAGTTTGAAACCTAATTGGCCATACCCACTTGACTAGTTCTAGGACTTGTTGATGTGTCTTCTTTAAGTGTGTGCTTAATAATCACATTCATAATTTCAAATTCAAACTTGCTTATGTGTCTTGCGTGTGTGATTCATGTGTGTGCATGTGTGACCATTCATTTAAACATTTCCAAATCAAGCTAAACATCAAACACATAAAGACAAGTCACTCTACACGTTCTTCCAACACATCCAGATCCTATCCATTTCATCCTAATCAAACCAAGTCATCCAATCTTATCATTCCACATCATCACCATCACCACTTGTCAAAATGGTCATAATCATAAACAAGCCCAATCCTAATCATAAGCCCAAAATCATAACTCAAGGGGGCTATCCCTCTAGGCCAAATCATGAGACAAAACCTAAGTCCGAGATCATCATTCAAGGAGTCCCTTTCTCTAGTTCAAATCATGAAACAAAACCAAAACATAAAATTAGACTTCGAGGGGCTTCTCCTAGCACCGCTAATGATTACATGAACGATGTTACATACTTTGAGGAACAAATCGATATGCAAGAGCTTACACACATGTGTGACACCATGCCCACATTCGAACACAAAGCCCTAGCATCCCAACTTCAAAACCTTCTTCAAACACTTCACCAAATACCCAAACCCCTAGACCACCAAACCATACAAAGCCTCCAAAATCTCTTCCAAAATTTTCAACAAATTAAATCACCTCAAATCCAACACCTCCTAGCTCAAGCCAATCAATTCATTTCCACTTGTCAAATCCAACAACCACCACATCATCCCTTATCCATTCATTATCACCCTTCCACCTCATACCAATCTAATCCATTCCCTTCTTTGCATTTCAATGCTACATCACAACAAACACATGTGACTTTAAGTTATACCTTGCAACAAGATCAAAATTCTTCATGTTCTAATGCAACCATTGACAAGGGGAACACCAATCTAGTCCATGCACCCTTACCATCATCCAATCAAAACCAAAACCATAAGCCAACACCTTCCAACCATACACCTACAAAGGATGTGACCCAAGGGCTACTAGCAAGGAATCAAACATCGCCATGGCATCCAACTCATATTCTTGAACATACAAAAGAGTCATCAAACATCATGCCAAATCCTTTAAGCCAACCATGTCATCCACAATCCCTTGATCCAATTCAAGAGTCATCCCCTTCCACCTCCATTCCAATAAGTCATGAGGTATGTCAAGAGCACAATCCTAAACATGTAGAAACATTACCCCCTCATCCACATAAAGATCAACACCCTCCCAATGATCCCATTCATAACATACCTAATATTGTTCATGATCAACCTTCCATCTTTGATCAAGACCCCTTTTATGATCAAGAAGACCATGATGATCCTCTTAGCCAACTTTATGCATTCCATGGTCAAGAGCTTTCCACCTCACCCATCCATGATGCACAAACATCCACTTCCCTTGATGAGACATATGCCTCCCAAGCACACATAGAAGATCAAACAAATATCTTGGATCTAAGTGACCACAAGGCGAATCAAGATCCTAATGATCCTCCATCACCCACTATCGACCCCATTGCAAGTCCTCCATCATATTCTGATGGTCTTTCCACCCTCATTCATGAATTTTCCTCCTTCGAACAACAACCATTATCTTCCCTTGCTTCATTTTCTCCATCCAATAAGGAACTTGTGTCTAGTGTTCCACCTACACCTAGTCCCATTGTCCATTGCATACTCCAAAACATGAACCACCAAGGTAAAGGTCTAGACCTTCATGAACAAGATATTTTGGAGCCTATACATGTCAAAGTCCCTCCAAACTCTTATGACCTTGGACATACACCCCAAGGACAACAATCTAAAGATGTTGGTACTTCCTCCATGCATCCTAAGTCCACTTTTCATCATAAAGCCTATTATATCCCTAAAACATATGTTGCCATTCCACCTCCATCATCCTACAAATGTCAAAAGCATGTGACCATACACCTTCCACCATCAACTCTACCACCATTGCTTCCAACTCCCACTATTCCTCCATCTAATCTACCTCCACTTCTCCCAACACCTAATATCCCTACCATTCAATCCTCTTATCCCTCCATCCATAAATACCCTAACATTCCTAATCATGACCAACAAATGCACACATTGTATAAACATGAAGCTTCCACCAATTCCACCATACCCATGGGATTCAAAAGCAAGAATTTCAATGCCTCTACCTATAAAGTAAAAAATTCTAAGGGTTCTCATGCCTTAGGACATCAATACAAAAATTTAAAGCCAAGTGCATCTAAAAAGTTATATAAGCCCATACCTCCAAAAGTAAAGGCCAAAACTAAAATGGTTTGGGTACCTAAGCAAAAAGAAAGCAAGTCAAATGAGGCATTCACATCACAAAATTCCCAACCATCCACTTCCATCCCACATTCTCATTCCATTCAAAAATCTAAAATTCCTAAAACCCACAAGAAAAATAAAAATCATAAAAATACTAAGTCTATGTGGGTACCAAAAACACTTTATCCACCACCTCCTAAGCAAACATCTTCATTGCTTCCTACACCGCATCCACATCAAAAGCTTCAATGTTTATCACGGTGTGTGCAACCATTGGTCATGGTTCCCTTCCATTTCACAACGATCCCACATACCTCCACCTTCCCATCCTTCAACTACTATCCTACATATCTTCCCAATCACCTTCCTATGGTCCATGCTTTTGCATAAACCTTTCATCCATCATTTTGCACAAGTCCTATTCAATCCACATCATCATCCACTATTCCCCATCCATTCTTGCATAAGCCTTTCATAATTTTCCATCTACCTAATCCATCCCTTTCATGTCATCCCTTACCAACATCTATGAGCATAATGAGATTTGACATGGTCCATGCAACGACATCCATCTAGTGGGACTATCACCTTTCATGCAACTAGACACTGGAGTCCCTCCCATCCATATTCACCTTCTCCTATCCAAAAAGTCAAAAATTCAAAACAAAAAAATGAAAAAAAGAAAAAAGAAAAAGAAAAGTAAAGAGAAATCCCTTCGTCCAATGGTGAAAACCTGGTAAACAGGCGCCCTGGATAAGTACCATGATGAAAACCTAGCAAATAGGCGTCATGTGTAGGTTGATCTTCTATGTCACTTACACTTGGGGGCACAATGTCTTATCTATCCAACCTATCCTTTTCATGTCATACCATTTCCATCCTACCTACCATTTTTAGCCATCATCCATACCTATTATATCGAGTCCATTCATCCACCCTTCTTCTTTTGATCTTGATGAAGATATAGGGGCAAAATGTTGAAACATGCTTTGAGTATCTCTTGACATACCTCATCTTTCTAAACCAAGCCTATCATTATCCTATTGCCATAAGTTTTGTCATGAAAAATCCTAAGTATTGTACCTAGAATGGGGCATGTTATTCCTATGCGACATAGTCTTTGGAAATCACATCCTTTCTCTCCTATGATGCATACGTCCATTCCATTCACTATGACCTATCCATTCCATCCATCCATCTATCATGAGCCTTTTATCCCTTATCCCATCACCCACCCTTTCATCCATCAATCCCATCTATCTCCTTGCACCTAGACTTGGTTTTCCCCTTGTCATTGGTATCTAGCACAAAGGCTACTCAAATTTTCATCCTTTGACACCATCAAAACATTTCAAAAAATCCAAAAAAATCAAAACATTTCAAAAATCCAAAAAAATCATAAAATGTCAAAAATCCAAAAAAATCAAATATCCAACAAAAATCCAAGCAATAAAATCAATCCATCATCTCAATTCAAATCAATCCAATCATTCAACCATTCAACCAAATCAATCATCTTCATCAAATCCATTCATCCATACATCAATCATCTTCAATCAATCCAAGCAATAATCCAAATGCAAGTCAATCCTTAATCCATACCAATCAAGTCAATTAATCTTGTCAAATTATCCAATCACATCCTTTGGTCTTGATCCTTATCTTGTTGTAAACCTAATCAATCAACCAATCAATCAATCAATTATCAGTCATCCTTGTGTTGCTCTAGGGACATGTCGCTCCCCACAATGACAACACTATCATCATCATCATCAATCAATCAATCAACGGTTTACAGCTTGACAGGGACAATTCCTTGTTTGTTTTTGTATCATTTGTGCATGCTTGCTTGCTTGCTTGTGTGTGTTATCATTTTATCTTGCATTTGTTTCAAATCCGTATCATTCTAGCTAATATTCATATCTTGTGTATGTTGGAGTAGCTTTTTGCACTATCCTTTGCATCTAAGGTCATATCATACCTTTTGTGCATTAGGACTTTAATGCTCTAAGTCTATTTCCTCATACGTCTAGACAAGGTTGTATTATGCTGGGGCACAAGACACATCATCACCTTGGTCCTTATATCTTGGTGCATAACATCTAGTGCTATATCAAACATCATGGTTGCTCATCTTTTATTGCAGCATAACGTATCATTCATCTCCTTCATCCACTTTCTATCTTGCATCATCCTATCTATCCTTATCATTTCATTTCGAGAGCCTACCCGTGTTTGTCCAACCCGCCTATCCTCTCGAGGGGGCATCATCATTCCATTATCCTATCTTTCCTTCACCATCAATTTTCTTTTACTTGTATCTTAACTTCTTTGAAATGATGTTACTCGACACAAATCTAATCATCTCGAACATCATCTCAAAGAGGGGCAAAATGTAGACATCAAAAAATTGTCATCTTGCGATACCTTGTCACAACATTGGATCATTTAGACACCTTGTATCATGTTTTGCCCTAGGTACCCATGTCATCATCTAATTAGTTAAATAAATCTTATTTATTTGACTAATTTCATTTATTCCCTTCCTCTAATGTTAATTAAATAATTTATATTATTTAATTATTTAAATCATTTCTATCAATTCTTTTAATTAATGAAATCATAAATTCAACGTTAATTAAATAAATCAAATATTTATTTAATTAATAAAATCTTAAAAATATCTTCTCGCTTTCTTTCCAAATTTGAACTCATGTGCATCTAATTAATTTATTTAATTAGATAATTCATCAATTATCCTTCTCATCTTTTTCAGGATTTATTTCCTTTGAAAGATAATCAAAATCTTTCTATATCTTTCACATCTTATCTTATCTTGTTTTAATTCCTTTAAAACAATAAATCAAAATCTTTCTATCTTTCGAAAATCTTATCTCATCTCGTCATATTTCCTCTTTTGTCAAAAATCAAATCATTATCAATCTTATCAAATCTTATCTCTGTCCACATCGAAAATCTATAAATCAAACCTTTCACAAGCCATTTGGATCGGATCTTCTTCAGACATCCGCATTCTGCCAAAATCATTCCTCAATCTTTCAATCCATCTCCATCATTCTTCATCATTGCATTGTTATGCTGCAGAATTGAGCAACCAACATTCCTCCATTATCAACCTTCAAAATATTGCATTCTTAGTATAGTATGCATTTATTTTTAAATCTCATTCTTTAGTAGTCATTTTGTGGAGCTTAGCATACAAATCGGAGAGCTTTAGCAAAAATACTGGAGATAGAGGACAATGGGACGTCTTCAGAGGAGCTGCTACATTGAGAGTTTGCTTTACTTTGTTTAATCAGTTTTCCTTTGATTTAAAGTTTCATTGGTGTGCTTGAATAGTATTTATTTCATTTTAATACGCACATATTTTCGATCACACAGTGTGTATTTTTGTTTTTTTTGCCTTGTCATATTTGCACTTTAAATTGACCTTATGGTGATTATTTTGGAGATGTGGTGATTGATCTTGGAGCAATGAATCAACCATTTTGGCAAGTGAAGCAATTCGATCTAGAAAAAATTGATCTTGATTTTGATCTTGACACCCTTGATATAATTGATTTGGCTTTTGTTCAAGCAGATTTGGAATGTACACTTGTGGTGCTTGTATGGGATCATGGACAATTTGATTTTGGACAATGTTATAATTTGAGATGATATTTAGATTTGGCATTGTAGGTTGAAATTGAACATTGTTGTGGTTGGGAATCACATTGCCTTGATTTTGCATGGTGTTACCTTGACTTGGATCAATACATGGAGTCATTAACATCTTGTTTGGACTTTGAACAAAATTTGTATGATTCACAAACATATCTATCCCAAAGTTTACCAAGTGTGGATTTGAAATGTTCATGCTTGGTAAACTTGTACTTGGTATATTCACATTTGGCATGTATGGATTTGGTGGGATGATGTTGTTTTGTTGAAGACTCATGCATTGAGTGTTTGGTTGATAGATTTGTAGGTTTGGACTTGGATTTAAATCTACCATCGGGAAAGGTGTTCCAAAATTTTGGCTAGGCATACTCACATTTGTTGTACCATTGAGGTTTGTAGGAGATAATGATCCCATGTATGGATTGTATAAATGTGAGTTTCGATAATCAATCAGCATTGTAAGGCCTTGATAGTGGTTGACTTGGATTACTCATGATGTATGGATCAAGTTTACATTCCATGTTCTTCTTGTGTTTTGACCTTGTTGACCTCTAAAGGATTTAGGACCAATGATGAGATGAAGGATGAAAGGGGTGAATGATATGGGTGTTTGAACTTTTAAGACCCTTGGAGGGATACTAGACTTTAGGACTTCTGGATTTTAGATTTTGGATTGGATTTGGTTTGATTTGATTTGGATTTGTATTTTGGATAATGAACTAATAAACCCCAAGATGTTGGATGTTATCTTGGAATAAACTTGTCCACAAGGTGATAATTCAACTAAGTGTATGAAGAAGGATTCATCTACACACACTTAGTCCAACAAGATGATTTTGATTTGATTAAAAGGATTTTCCAAAAGTCTAGTATGAAGGATTTTTTCAAGATTCTAAGAGTTGTTTGTGAGGCTAATTTTTGAGGGTTTTTAAGGGTTTTCAGATGCCCCACTATTGCCCCAGCAGAAAGAATTATGCCGGCATACTGCCCCCTCGAGAGATCGGGCAAAGAGATTCTATTTGAGGGTCGATCTGTCGACAAAGAGGTTCAAGATCAGTTCAACTCGAATATTTGATGTAGACAGATTTGATGATGTAGACAATCATTGGCCATGGATAGCCTCATGTATACTTTGATATATTACACACATCTAATACTTGGACATAAATGTTAGTAAAGAAAAGAAGAATAAGATGGAAAAAGATGATGACAAGAGGATCCAACAAGTCCATGATCTATGAGACTTTATTAGAGATGATGATGATGATGATGATGATGCAAAGCTTATTAGGAATTGGGATTTTAAAAGGGCTATTTACCTTATGTTTGATAACACACATAGGTATGATGCATCAAGGTATAAATATCTAGGATGGTGTTGTACCTAGTGCAATGGACTTTGACTCGACAAACAGATAGGAGTATCCTTGTTCACACCTGACATATGAAAACCTTGCTAGGATCTACCTAACAAAGCAAGTATTCATCAAGTTATATTACAAGAACATCCAACAAGCACAACAGACAAAAGATAATGATCAATGCCCCATTCCTTTCTCTCTAAATCATTTTGATTAGACATCATCGAGAGCTCATTGGAATGAGCGCAATAAGATAAATCAAAAGAAAAGACCAAGTACACAAACAAGCCAATGTTCTTCATACCTCCAGCCGAAGGGATGTGTTTTGATTAGGATGAGTATCCAAAGTGATTTTGCCAAAAGATAATGCCAATTGTAGGAAGGATGCATCCTAGGACATGTTAGTGGATGGTGGCAAGTTGATAGGTTATTTTGAAAGGCTATTGATATAATGTCGATTGACATGTTTGTGAATGATCAAGAGTTTGATTTTGCATTTAAAAGTTTGTTGTTTTGATTTTGCATTTGAAGTTTTCTTTTGCTGATTGTTGTGGTTGTTTCTCTTTTTTTTTCCAAAGGGTGAGTATGATTATTGATTTATTATGGATGAGATTATTGCAAGTGAAAGCAAAATGGGACGGATGGATTTTTTTGGGTTTTTTAAATGTTTTTGGTCTTTTTGAAATGTTTTGAGGTTGTTTTTGGTATTTTTGAGATTTTGCAAATGTTTTGATTTTCAAATTTCCAATGTTTTTGGGTTTTATGAGATTTTATAAATTATGTTTTTGGATTTTGTGTCTCGGGGGTTGATCAAAGATTAGCCTCAAATCCATATCCTAATCATCAAAATCATGCGAAAATCCAAAAAAAATCAACCTCTTTGTCAAGAGATCGACTCTCAAAGAGATCAAAGATTAGCCTCACAAACAACTCTTAGAATCTTGGAAAAATCCTTCATACTAGACTTTTGACAAATCCTTTTAATCAAATCAAAATCATCTTGTTTGACTAAGTGTGTGTAGATGAATCCTTCTTCATACACTTAGTTGAATTATCACCTTGTGGACAAGTTTATTCCAAGATAACATCCAACATCTTGGGGTTTATTAGTTCATTATCCAAAATCCAAATCCAAATCCAAATCAAACCAAACCAAATCCAATCCAAAATCAAAAACCCATAAGTCCTAAAGTCTAGTATCCCTCCAAGGGTCTTAAAAGTTCAAACACCCATATCATTCACCCCTTTCATCCTTCATCTCATAATTGGTCCTAAATCCTTTAAAGGTCAACAAGGTCAAAACACAAGAAGAACATGGAATATAAACTTGATCCATACATCATGAGTAATCCAATTCAACCAAACTATCAAGGCCTTACAATGCTGATTGATTATCGAAACTCACATTTATACAATCCATATATGGGATCATTATCTCCTACAAACCTCAATGGTACAACAAATGTGAGTATGCCTAGCCAAAAGTTTGGAACACTTTTCTTGATGGTAGATTTAAATCCAAGTCCAAACCTAAAAATATATCAAACAAACACTCAATGCACGAGTCTTCAACAAAACAACATCATCCCACCAAATCCATACATGCCAAATGTGAATATACCAAGTACAAGTTTGCCAAGCATGAAAATTTCAAATCCACACTTGGTAAACTTTGGGATAGATATGTTTGTGAATCATACAAATGCTATTCAAAGTCCAAAAAAGATGTTAACAACTCCATGTATTCATCCAATTCGAGGTAACACCATACAAAATAAAAGTTACCTAAATCAAGGCAATGTGATTCCCAACCACAACAATGTTAAATTTTAACCTACAATGCCAAATCTAAATATCATCCCAAATTAGAACATTGTCCAAAATCAATTTGTCCATGATCACATACAAGCACCACAAGTGTACATTCCAAATCTGCTTGAACAAAAGCCAAATCAACTATATCAAGGGTGTCAAGATCAAATTTTTCTAGATCAAATTGCTTCACTTGCCAAAATGGTTGATTCATTGCGCCAAGATCAATCACCACATCTCCAAAATCAATCACCACAAGGTCAATTTAAAGTGAAAATCTCACAAGGTAACAAATGAAAATACACACCACTTGGGAGACCAATCGAATCGGTCATGCAACAATTGGTACAAGAAAATCTCATCAAAATCCCTATCTATAAGAACTATCAAGAACCCCTAGTTAAACCACCAGGGTATAACGAGAAGCACCTTTGTGATTTTCATAAAGTAAAGGGACACACAACATCACGTTGTATGCAACTCAACAAACTCATCCAAGACCTTATTGACCAAAAAATAATAACTATTGGGGACAATGATCAGGATTCAATCACTAGTGATAGCAATGACAATCTCTCTACCACAAGTGTCAAAAATAATGATCAAGATCTATCTGTCAATGAGCACCTCGAATATCCTCCATAACTGGGTGGATATTGGGGCTGCCATTGGTTACCAGATGAATAGGAATTAAAATATGGCCAAACATAGGATAGTGGATCCGGTGGCATACCTTGTCTTGGAGCCCAAGGCTTCCTTTGTGCAACATAGTAGACTTGGTCTTCTTCAATCTGGATTGTCTTGAACTCAGGTGAAACCTACTTGCTTTCAAGATTAGCTACCATCTTACATCTTTAGTCCTTCTTTTGTCTGCAGTGGGGGCAATATTCTGTCAACATTGCCTCTGCCTCCTCTTGGTTCTTCTTGGCCTGAAGTGTATCTAGCTAAGTAGCTAGATTATTGATAATTTCTTGCTTGAAGTCTGCCAGCAAATGAGTAATCTCCATTCTTGAGACTCCACTGGTAGTTGACTTACCCATAGAAGATTGGTAAGCTCTCCCTTTCTTTGAAGCTACCCTAGAGAATTTTTGGCATATTTTCTTGATATCTTCCCAAGGAACTTGGGAGATATCTCCTCCCATGAGGTCCAAGGCACCAGTGCAACTATCATTGAATCCTCTTAGGAAAAAAACCTTTTGTGAGTCTTCATTAAGTGTATGGTGTGGAGATTTTTGTAGGAAAAACAAAAACCTTGCAATGTAATCTTCTAGGCTCTCATCTTCCTTTTGCTACATCTTGAAAATGTCACCTCCTCTCATGTCACTGCCTCTGCAATATTCCTTGTATTTCTCAAGGAATTTTTTCTTCATGTCTTCCTAAGTTTCCATAGTATCTCTTCCTAGGCTCATGAACCATCTTAATGCAACCTCTTTCAAAGTGGTAGGAAAAAGCTTAAGCCTATGGGAATCAATAGTATAATCATAAATCCTACAGAGTATGTCAAACTCAAATAAAAAGGTATTTGGATCTCTTGTGACAAGTCCATAAAACTTTGGGAGTGCTGAGGCAGGAATGTTCTTGACGTTGTCAACTTCATTATGATGGGCAATGGGGAAAGGAAAAGCTGGTTGGTTAGGTCTACTCCTATTTGCATCACCCATGTCTACTTGATGTGGTTCCAAAGCAAAGGGGTTCTCAAGCTGATTTTGATCTTTAGAGGAGACTTCAAAACTAGTCAGATTAGGATATGCATCAACAAAGGGGTGTGGATCTTCTTCTTCTTCTTCTGGTAGATTCTAATAGTCAACTAGCTGGAATGGATTAGGATTGTTAGGAAGGAATCTCCCATAAGCATCCCTTCTCCTTCCTCTATGCATGCGGTATCACTCACTATCAGGCAACTCACACAAAGAATTGGTAAAGAATAAGGGGGATCATTACTTCCTAAATGAGGATATACTAATAACAACATCCAGAAACACTACAACAAGAAAAAATACCAATGAATCCAAAAGATTCCCTAGTTTGACACCATCCTCGACAACAGTGCCAAAAATGTTGGCCTCCTACAATGATCTTAATAACTAAGCCTTTACAACCATGATTCAGAGATTGGACATCTAACCTAAATAGCCATTTCAATCATCATGAAGGTGCATTTAAATTGTCAACCCAGGGACATGAATTTGAAATGGGTCAGCACAGTATGTGCACTAGGAACTCAAAGTAGCCATTTCATTCTACAGTTAAGGAACACACAATACTGAAAGTAAATTGCTTGAAAAGGAATGAAACAAATGTTGAACATCAATCAATGACTATGCTAAACTAAAATGCATAACAAGAATTAAAAAATATGAGCAAAAAACAAGACACTACTCTGTCTGCTTTGGCTAAAGGAACAGTCACAAAATGGAATTCTAGTGGTTGCAGGAACAGTCGATGCCAGACTTCTAACTAAGTACTAAAAATCAAGTAATATTAAACTAATGCTAAACTAAGAAGACGGATTAATCACCAAGTGGCCCCCTTGGATAAGTATCCTCTAAAACTAATGAAAACTCATATGCTAGAACTTAGAACTTTATTTTATTCACTGTGAATCATGAGTACAAAAGAGTAATGTATCTGTATTACTGAAAACTAGAGAGTGCAAGTACAATATCAAATCGCGCAACTCCTAAAGAAGGAAAATCATATCATTATTTATACTAACAGCTAAATGAGGCAGTCATCTCAACGACTGGGAAGACACCATTTAGGGAAAACAAAGAAAATGGAGCGATGGTGGTTACGTGTGCATGGAATCCAGTTAGACATGCAGGTCAAAACACAGATTCAACTTAGCAAGAATGATCATGCATACTTGATCATTAAAGTCCACTACAAGGCGGTTACGTTCAGTTGCATGAAGAATCTTCTTCCGTTAGCCTCCTTTGACTTGAAGCAATTCCTTTGTTGGACGTTATGGTGCATGCCCAGCTGGTGGTATCTTCCTCAGCTTAGCATATTGAATCTGCATGGTAAAGTCAATACGTATAATAACTGCACATCTATAACTCTCTTAAGGAACATTCATTAACCACATGTAAAATCAATATAGATAATCCACATAATATGCCAAATGTCATTAAAGCTTGCAGAGTTAGGATTAAGTCCAATGACAATGGTTTGAGGGAAACATTATTGAAATACCAACATTTAACATTAAAGTTCATGAAATCTACCAGCAAATAAACTATAGATTCTACCCAAAATTGGACCAAAAACTAGGCTCATCAAGAAGTACAAAGAGGCATACCGTTGGTTTGAAAAGTCCAAAAGGTTGAAAGGATAATGTAGATTTCGCTAGGAGCAAATTGATGTTGAGAGGCAAAGTTTGGAAGCTCTCATTCAGACAGATGTCCAGGAATTGATAGAAGAGAAGATAATCTAGGAAGAAGAAGTTTCAATATGTGAAAAATGGAAGAAACAATTTGTAGAACCCCAATCCTAGACCTGCACAAACATAGCAAACAAACACAATATTAGATCCAAATGCAAGTTAGAACTAAGATTCCCCATGCAATTCATTTACAATGCACAAAATAGTAAATAAATGAAGAACACAACAAAGAAAAACTATTAAATCCTATTAGAGCATGCAAACTCTCAATCCCATGGGGGAATTGGTGTCATTTTGATGTGGAAAATGGTTCTTTCCCAATCCCTTGTAAGCTTGGTGATGATTTGATGAAGATTGATTTGATGATGATTTGATGATTCCTTGGAGAAAATCTTGCATAGCCTAGCTAAGAAATGATAAAAATGGATGAAGAATGGATGAAGATGGTAACTTTGGCTCTAATTCTCCTCCTCAAATGAGCATAATGAATTTACATTGATTGTGGCTCCACCAAACAAATAGAGAAGGTCTCTATTTATAGATATGAAGGATTGAAGAATGCAAGATATGGAGGATGTGGGACAAAAGATAAGCCAATGATAAAGTGCCACTTGTCATCATGCTAATGGACAAATGGACAAAGGTTGAGCACATTTTGGTTATTGTGCAAATGAGGGGGAGATTTGAAATTAAAAAGATGGATTGAAGGATGAGGTGAAAGGTGAAGTTAATATCACTTGGCTCAAGAAAAGGACATGTAATAGGTTTTAATGTTTTGATGGATGTACAGATCCTTTTGGGGGGGATTTCAAATTTGAAGAATATTCCAACCTTTGATGCCTTTTTGGATGAAAAAGGAGTTTTAATAAATCAATTAAAATGATTTTCATGAGCAAGTGGAAAAAGCTAGAGGATTTGATGGATTAAGACTAGCATTAATCAGGTTTTGATTAATTTAAAAGGAGATTAGCTAATTTGACCATTTTGACTTAGATTTTAGGATTAATTTAAATCAAAATGAGAGGAATATGATTTAGAACTAATTTAATAAAGATCTTGATTTATTTAATTCAATTGGGATGATGTTAGCTTTAAATCAAATAAAGATTAATTTATTTAATTTAAATGAGATGACTTTAGAGATTAATTAAATAAAATGAATTATTTAATTAAAAGAGGGACTATAGGATTAATTAAACAAAGTGATTTATTTAATTAATAGGAGATGATGATCTAATCAGATAAAAAATGATTTATTTAATTAAGAGATGAAATTTGATAAATTTAATTAAATAAATATTATTTAATTAAATGACAAGCAAGGGAGATGATTCAGGAAAAACTGGTGTTAGTAAGATCAGGATCAGGTATATAGGATCAATCGATATATTTTCAGTGTCTACACAATTAAGTTGGGAAGGTGACACTTTGGTACAATGTATAGAAGGATTCGAGAAAGTCACCGTGAGATGTAATAAATTGATTGACAAAGATCAAGATTTCATTGAGATGCTAGCACAATGAGATTGTGATCCCCGGACATTAGGACAGGAGGGTAAGGAAGTAAGAGCTTTTAAAGAATGGATTGAAATAATAAACAAAGACCCTGTTTAGTCACTGGACCGAGAAGTCATTGGTGAGATTATACACTACAAAAATACTATGGTTAAATATGAAACAGAGAAAATATAGAGGAATGCAAACATCCTCTAGATATTCGAAGAATATATCAAGCTCAAGTATAGTTGGAATGCAATCCAATGGATTTCAAAAGAACATATGCATCAGGTATTGACTGCTTTCCAAGAGTATCAATTGAAGAAAGGTGGAGAAGGGTTCCTAGAACTAGAACTTGAGATGATGCAATGAATCACCAGATATCGGATACTAGAAGTATCACAAGGGTATATTGAAGTTAATTTTATAGGTTGTTCCCAGTCCCAGTGGAAGTTTCCCATCCGATATGCTAAGGAATATTGATGGTCTTGTTTTGTGTGGAGTAGTGCGTACCAGAGCTTGGAGTTCAAGACTGTTGTTGTTGAAGAAGTCAAAGCTTTGACTTTGTTTGGAAGATTCCAATGACAACTGACATCTGCCACGTGTTATCTTTTGATTTGTTGTTGATGATTTTCCTTTGAGACTTTAGTTTGAAACTTTGGGTCCTTTTTCCTATAAAAGGCCATTTAATGCTTTACTTTTATTTTAAGTTCAGAATTTTTGGATGTTGGAAGAGCCAAAAATTCTTTAAGTTTTGTTCTTTTTTCCTATTTTCTAAATCATTCAAAGTAGAAAATTGTATGCACATAGAGCTTAATCAATATCGAAGCCAATTTGAAAGCTACCTATCTCATGAATCTTTGTAGTTAGTTTGTTCATTTAGTCAAACAAGACTGTATGTTGTACCATTTAAGGGTGCATACAAAACCTACTCGGTGTCCAAAGTTGTAATACTCCCATGTTGCTGATTCATTAGATACTCTTGATACTTTGATATTGTGGATACTTTGTGAGACTCTGTGTGGTGGTTTTATATTTGATCTTGTGTGGTTTCTTAGCTATCTGCTTACTGCTCTTTACATTCTATGTGATGATTGATGATACATTATACATGGATGATTTGATTTATTATGCAATGATAGTTCTTTAAATTTATATGTGATAATGATATTATGTTTACAATGTCATGTTTTGTATGTTATGGTGGAAGGGCAGAGTAGTACCACTCGCTCGCGAGTGCCCTATTACCCCGCTAATTCCTTTCACCATGTGTTTCAGTGGAGATTATATGTTATTTGACGTTTATCTGTTTGCAGGATTTGCAGATTAAAGTCTCGACTCCACCTGCTTCGGCAGGACTGGGCGAGCACCAATTTATACCCAACGGGTACGATGTGGTTAAAAAGGAGTTGTTAAGGAAGAATTTCCCGACCCAAGTATGTTATTTCGTATGATTATTGAGTCATATGTTGATCCGATTTTGTCTTGATATTTCGATTGTTTTTGAGTTAGATGATTTAATTAATTTATTATGTTGGTGATAGTTAATTTAATTACCTTGGAATTAAAAAAAGATTGAATTTAGGTTATTTTATTAATTATGGGTTAAGAAGTATTGAGGTTTAATTATATTATTAATAAAAGTTTGTTTTAATTGAAATTTTGGAATTTTGTGGAAGTAATTTAAAAACAAAAGGGATTATTGTTTAAAATTAAATAAATAAGTAACTAAAACTTGTTTTAAAATTTTTTATTTGGGAGGTGGTAATTTAAAATAAATAAATAAACAAATAAGTAATAATTAATTAAACGGGAGTTTCTTATAGAAGAAAATTAGTTATTTTGTAAATCTTCCACGGGAACGGAAGAGAAAGAGTTGGGCGGTTGTAAAAGGTGTTTTGGGATATTCTTTAAAGAGGGAGGAAAAATTTTGGAAGGGGGCTGGAAATTTGATTTCGGAAAAGAAGCGGTAAGATAGAGGGCAGCGTGTGAAGGAGGAGAAAAGCGTCTGTGGGGAGTTCTTCTTCAGCCGTAGGACGCCAGGTTCCTCTTGAAATTTCTGATCTAATTGTTATGCTTTTGTTCTATTGGCTGTAGTGTTTGAATCTTTGGCTGTGTTAAATATTATGTTGGAAAATTTCTGTCTGTAGAGATTTCGTGAGTTCTTCATTTAAAATCAAGGAAAATATGATTTAATTTTTTCCCTAATGCAATTTACTGGAGGAAAAACGTAGTTGATAAAGAATGGTAAAATGTAATTAGGTTTTACCCAGAACTGGGAATTTATTTTTGTCAAAACAAAATATTGGATTTGGGAATTGTGAACCGGGGTTAAAATGGGTACATTTACTTATTTATTTTTGTCTCTGTGGATTCACTGTTCTAAATATATATATGTAGATTCTGGTAAATATAATTATTCCTTTTAAATTAATGGAAAGTGGTTTTTAATTTGTAAAGGCTGGATTGTAATACCGTGAATTAAATTGTTTAATTTTATTGTATGAAATGCTTTTTTATCTTTAATAAATATTTATATTTACATAGATTGATATTGGATTTATTTGTTCTTTTGTAATTTGTAAAAGATAACGTATTGTTGCGTAAATCGTGAAATTTACCGGTCTTTTTTTTATATCCGTGATTCTGTGTACTTCCGTCCGTTCGTATGAACTGTGCTCGCCGTGCAGCGTAGTCTTTATTGATTTAACTATTTGGTTGAATGCATAAGTTCTTTTTCTTCCGTGTCCATGTTTTATTTGATTTAAATTATTAATTCATCCGGAGTTGGTTCGCTGCGAAATCTTCTCTTGATATTACTTTGTTATTCGTTTCCATTTCGTACTTCTGTGTGCATTTATTAACAGTCGGAAGTGTTAATTTGTTTCATGTGTTCTTTTTCTTCCGCGCCCTACAGTTTACTGGTTTATATTTATGTCCTTTTTAAACATGTATTATTTCGATTGGTTAATTCCTGTGTGCTGTCATGTGCGTCCCTATATGAATTCGTTTGTCCTTCTGTCCTCTCCGTGTGGCGTCTAGTTCATTCGTGCTTTTTCCATCTGGCATTGGATTTCCTTGTTCTATTTTCATCCAGCGTGCCAAGACGTCCGTCCTTTTTGCCTTATGGTATTCGCTGGTTAATAAGTTTTACCGTAGATTATTTCTCTGGCATTGTATTCATTGGTTATTATTTATTGGAAGTTAATTGTTCCTTCTACGCCGTACCTTTTTCTGGCATAGATATTTTAGATTCAGTTCCGAATGGTGAATTAACTGTTGGGTTAAATCCATATTCAGTAAAATGTGTATTAGTGTGTTAAAATTTCGAGCGCCAAATTTCGGGCATATAGGATAATTGTGGTGCGTGATATTAGTAAATTCTGGGGTGTTCATATAACTTATAATAGTTATGGTTTTTTTTAATTTCCGTGTTCTTTATCCTTGTCTGCAATTGCAAGTGTAGGGTTCGGCTTCGAATTATGAGTAAAATTAGTTAGGGTAAATTTGCTTGCATGGAATGGGTATTGTTAAAAGTTTATTTAACTTCGGGTGATACCAATATGTATGCATGTTGTTATAACATTTAAAATATATATATGTTTATATAAATAATTAATTATATTGTAAATTAATAATATAATCATTGTTAATTTTTCTTTTTATATAAGATTTTAAGGGATGAGCTTACTTATATATGTTGTAGTCTCTTTTAAAATAAAAGTTAGATACCTAGATATATTTTGATTGAAAGATTTATATACATTATATTAAAAAGAAATTGGTTGAAAATATCAATCTAATAATTTTAAAGCCAGTTGCAATCATAGCATAGTTGTGTAAATGAAAATAATCCTTTTATGCTTTATTAATAGATGAAGTTTCTCTAGTTTTAGCGATTGAGGAAATTACTGTGTCTTAAAATATTTCCTTGTATGGAGTTACTCTGCGATTGGTTCATTTCAATGGTTTGACTCAGTGATGAAAAATTATTACATTCTATATGGCTTTGATTTGCGTAAGAATTTCTTTTGATGATTGGACTCTGGTCTTGTTAATTTGGCTTTATATTATTATGGGGGTAACCTGAAATTAGCAATCCTGTTTAGGAACCCAAGTGATTCCAGAGGTGGGATAATGTGGAGGCTTTTGATTTTGATTTCAATTTAAACTTGGGGATGTCTATGGTTTGATTATATATTTTGAATTGTACCGAATTGTGGAAGTGATTCCTTGCAATTGGTGAGATGGTCATGCCTCACTTTTGATTGTCCTTTGATGTAGTTCTTTTATGTGGTACAATCCTTGCTGTTATTGTTCTGTGATTGAGTGATTAGAGGGAGTGGCTCTGAGTGGGTGGTCGGCGCACAAAGGGGCGCCAGGATAGCCCTCGTCAGAGTGAATTTAATAAGTGATAATTTAAGTAATTAACTAGGAATGGGTAGTAACACACTAAAAAGATAATTGTTGCCTCATCCGCCTTATAGTGCTACTACAGACTAAAGGGGATTGAGAAGGCCGTGGTTGGCATGATCGTTGCCTTGTCTCCACAAAAGGTGAAGGTTCCGCATGAGCAACCCTATGGGGCGGTTCCTTGAAATAGGTAGCCTGGATAACCATAGATGGAGGCGGTTCCTAGTGCTTGGTTTCCTGGATAATCCGTCAGTAGATGGAGGTGGTACCTTGCAATAGGTAGCCTGGAGAATCCATGTTAAGCCATGCGATGACACTTCCCTCTAACATTCATATTTGTGTTGTCTTTTGGAAATCCTCTGGAATCGGTCACTTGCTTTGTATTGATGATTTTGTTGTTGTTTGAATTTGAGCACTTTTCTGTGTTGTGTGATTTCATTTTGTGGTTGTGAGTCTTTACTTTGTTGGTCTTGGTCGGGAACCCTTCCTTAGCAGCTCCTAGCATGGGGGTGGTCGGGTGGATCATGTTTCGTACCCCGTTGGGATTCTCTCTTTTATGCAGGTTCATTTTACGGTGCTGAGTTGCAGTTTCAGTGGATTCTTGTCTGTGGGTTCCAGATTTCATGTATTTATGTGATTCTTTTTATTGATGTATCATTCCCACCTAGTTGGGACAGTCTTGTATATTGTTGCACATGGTGCTATTGTTGTAGACACGCAAAATGTACAAGTTAGCATTGCATATTTAAATCTGACTACCAACATCATTTCATCCTAAATCATTCCCCGACCTAACCATTTAATTAAATATCTTTATTTGATTAAATTCATTTGTTTTCTTCTCTTAATTAAACAAATCATGTGTTTAATTAAGTCTCTTAAATCATTCTCCATCTCTTTTAATTAAATAATTAATTTTATTTAATTAATTAAATCTCTAAAGTCTATCTATTAAATTGAATAAATTAAAATCTTATTTAATTTAATCTTACTTCAATCTCTTTAATTAAATAATCAAAACATGTTTATTTAATTAAACTCATTAAATCATTTCCTCTCTTGTTTGATTTAAATTAATCCAAAAATCTAAGTCAAAATAAGTCAACTCACCTAATCATCATTAAACTAACATAATCATCATTTATTTAATCTAACCATGATTAAATACCAATCTCCCCCACTTGCATTCTCTAGATATCTCCACTTGCACAAATAAATCAATTTATTGATTTATTAAATCTTCATTTTCCCTCAACAAAGCATCTTTTGGAGGAATATTCTTCTATTTCAAATTCAAAATTTGAATGACAAGTCCTTCCAACAAGGCATTTACTTCTTCTTACATGTGCTTGCCTTGAGCCAAGGGGCATTTAGTGCAATTTTCTTTCCCCCTCTTACATGTCTTTTCTCAAAATTTCAAATTCAAAAATGCATTTATTGGCACATTTGTCAAAACTTGCTCATTCCTCACCCAATCACATGTTGACAAGTGGCATTATATCATTGGTTGAATCTTTGTCCCACATTGCTCCATTTTGGCTTTGTTTCCATTTCAACATTCTATAAATAGAATGCTTCACCATGCATTTGATCATCCACATCTCAAGCAAATTTACCATGCTAAAATACTTAGCAATCCTCATCCATCTCATTGAATCATAGCTAGGTTTTTTTGCAGATTTTAAGCTTGGAGCATACATTCAAAGTCTTCATCAAGTGGATCAATCATCTTCAATCAACATTTGCATTCAAGGAGTTGGGAAAGGGTAAATCTCCACACACCTATTTGCACCAACTCCCTCAAGAGATCAAGAGTTTGCTTGCATTAGATAGGATTTAATTGTTTCATTTGTGTTCTTCATTTTCATTTCTTATCTCTTTTGCAAATTTCAAATGATTTCGAGGAATCATTGACTTAATCTTGGTGTTTGACTAATTGTTTGCATGTTTATTGTGTTTGTGCAAGGTATAGATTCAAATGGTTCACATATTGGCGCTAGAAGGAGGGCATACACCTCAAATCCAACACGTTTTTTTATAAAATTTCGCTGTTTTTTGACAGCACTATTCATTAACCCGCATATGATCACTATTTTAGTGTTTTTAGATTCAATTTTAAAATGACCATATCTTGGTCATACGTAGGTCTTTTTTGATGCTTTTTTTTAAAAAATAGGGTAGAATTTCACAAGCTATCCAATGGTGTAGGTGTTTCTTAACTTTAAATTAGTTAAAATTTTCAAATTTACATTTAAATTAATTACATGATAACTTGGCTAAGTTTTAGGGTGTTTTGGTAAATGGTTTGTCTAACCCCTATATCCTTTTGTTTCTTTTGACCTCATCTAACATTTTGATCACTTTTGTAGGTTGGAAATCAAAATCAAAAGAAAGATGGAGCATGGAGATGATATTTTATCTAATCAAAGTGTTTTTTAACACTTAAGTGTTTGTTTAACACTTCTTCAAAGAATTTGTCATCCTTCTCCTTCTTAGGACACTAGTTTTCAATTGGGCTTAAAAAGAACTTTTTTCATTTCTTGCAAAGGCTAAGATGAACTTTAGGATCACAACTACTAGATTTGGTTTATTGATTAACACCGAACAAGGCATCACACTTCATTTGGTGTTTTAAACAAAATCATCATTACTGAGGGTTTAAAAAAGAACAAGTGTAAGTTTTTTGTCAGAGGGCTTTGTTTAGATTGAAAGCCATTGGAAGACGCGTCATTTCGCTTTATAGCTATCTTGGAGAATCAAAAAGAATCTCTTTCCATGACTTTATTGAGATAAAGCAATCACCTCCACACTTCCTCGATTTGGGCCAAAAATTGAACAAACTATTGTGCGAAAGTGGGGACTTTGTTACATATTCTCTCCTTGTTGCTCAGCGTAAGGATCGATCGAAGCACAATATTGTTCTTCATTCGCTTTGTTTATCTTAGGCTCGCCTTTGTGGGAAAAAGTAATTCATGGAACGGCTCAACCGGGTAACACGACTTAAAGCCAAGAGTATTTCCAAAATGATATAAAATGGATATTGGAAGAAACGCCAATATCACGCCGTTGACCTCGGTCAAGATAATCCCGAAGGGGGACTCTTGCCACGTTGGGTCAACTCCTACTAACGGAAAAGTCTTTACCAGGAACCCATGTGCTAGAATTTTCCAAAATTTTCATCTATTTGTTGGGTGCAAGAACGGTCGCTCTTGGCCACCCCACACTCTGCAGACGGTCTTCTAGTAGAGATGGAAAGCATGCCATGGGAGCTTTTCTACATGGTGTTGATGCTTACGTCCCCATTGATCTAATGAGCCTGTGGAGGGGAGCCATGGGGTTTCAAGCATCTAACCATCCACGCCAGAGCATGTTTAGTCGATCTCCTGTCCAAGTGGGGACTTAACAAACATTGTCTATCACATCCCTAGGATTGTACTTATTCTTGGGTTACAAAACACATGCTTGTTCGTAAACATTGGAAAACAAACACTTAAACATGATCATGCAAATTTCAAACCCCTTTTGATAGAGCAAATACCTTTTGACAAATTTAAGTGTTGTTGCCTTCCCTTGGGATTATGTCCTTAGAGGTTTCTCATCACTTGAATTTATATCGTCATTTGCTCTAACTAGGGTTAACCTAGGAAATCCCTTTGCCTCAATTTCTTGGAACTCCCACACAACACTTTGTGAGAAGAAAAGGAATTTTGACATAGGACATCTTTAGTTTGAAACATAATCAAGAAAGTGTATTTGGTAAAAAGAAGTCATTAAAAGCAAAGATAAGCAATTGAGCCCCACACATGTCTTTTCAATGATTTCTCACAAGAGCAAGATACAAAAACCCAAGAAAAGGAAACTTAGCCCAAAGCAACATCAACAAAAACTCAAAAGGTTATATGATTTTAGAGAAAAGTTGTTGGCTAATTTCTATCGACATGCTTCAAGAGACAACCCCACTTTATATTCATTTTACTACACACAACATCCAAGATTGTTTCAAGGGATTGGATACCTTGCTTAGGGCATAACATGTTCTTCAATACCTTGGTCTTGTTAAACAAAAGTCTAAACTAGGGTCATTCTAAGATCAAAACAAACATTCATCCATCAAAAACATCATCAACCATAAACATCTCACCAACATTTTGAGAAAATATTGACACAACTATGCTAGGTTCCTTTGGTAGACATCAAAACTTTTCAAACATGAGACTTTGAATTCTTCAAACATCAACATCAAACTTGTTCAACTCAAGTGTGTGTGAATGAATCCTTTTGCACATGCGTAGTTGAATTATCACTTTGTTCAAATTAATGGTGGATAGATGCATCCTTCTCCCATCACTAATTTGGATTATCTTTTGGTTAGCTTGTGAGTAGACACATCCTATTCTCACTCCTAAATCAAATTATCCTTTATGAGCATTAGTTATCTTTTTTAGATCATCATTCAAACATCTTGGGGATATCTCTTGCTCAAACATCAACATTCAAAAGATAGAATTCAAAGTCTAAACATCAAACAAACATCAATCAAAGCAAACCCAAAGTACCTAGCATCACATCAAGATTTTCAATACAAATTCAAAACTTCCATTCTCATCCATATATCATACACCTTTCATCTTCACATCTTTGATCTTTTACGCATCCTAGTTTGCTCTTTTATGGTTCAAACAAGATCACAACACAAGAGGAACATGGAGTTAAATCAAGAAACATCAACCACAAGTGATCTAAGCCAAAACATTCCAGAAATCCAAAACACACCACTTCCGGACCTCACTATCACTACACACGATCCACAAAAAGAGGTCTTGGTGGAAGACATCACACCAACAGAACTAAGTGAGGAAGAAGTTCTTGAGATGCTCAAACAACCAAAACTACAAAAGTTTCTTCGCGCAATGGCTAAAATAAATCCATCAATTCTCAACACTATTGAGGCTGAGCTTCTTGTACCAAATGACCAAAACACCCTTCCACAATCAACCACTTCCATTACCACCATAGAACCTACTATCAATGAGGATGATACCCTCTTCAACATGCATCAAAATCCACTTTACAACCCACTTGGATTTATTGATACATCTGAGGTTCCTTACCATACCACCTCATCATTTTCTCTTGACACGCAAGTGTCTAGACCTTTGGTACAAGCAAGCTCGTCCGAAATAGAGAGACCTTACGGATTTGTCTCTTCATTTGCACAAGAAAATTTTCCACCATTCAAACCATTCACACCCCCCACCACGTCAACACCATATTTTGGTTTAGGGATCTCCCCTTTACCTAAATTTCCACCTTTCCCTAACATAAATCACCCCATCCAAATCAATTCATCCAACCAAGGGGGTACATCACATCTTTCAAACACACCATCCACATCAAACCAACACATGATAGCTAATCAAAATATGGTCTCTCAAAGACCCACTATTTCGCTCATCTCTACCATTCCTACCACTTCACCTAGTCCCACCATTCCTATCACTTCACCCATCCCAAATGCACCTATCACCACATTCACTCCAACCACTATATCCACTATACCTCAAACTTCCACTACCCCCATCACACCCCTTACATCACAACCTCCCACCACCACCATCGCTCTAAGCACATCTCAAACTTCCAACACAATTCCGATCCCACCACCACCACCATTGCGACCAAGCCAAGTAAGCCATTACAATGCTGCATTCAAAGCATACCAACAATTGCTCCAACAATATCAAACAATTCAGCAAGCACCTATAGCCACGCACGCTTCTCAAGCTTCACAGCAAAATCAAGCTCAAACATTGCTGCAACAACAAGCACAACAAGCGGCACAAGCCCAAGCTTTGTTGCAACAACAACAATGTGCTACACAAGCTACACAAGCTGCTCAAGTCGCACAAGCCGCACAAGCTGCTCAAGCTGCAAAAGATGCCCAAGATGCCCAAGCACAAGCGCAGTACTTCGCACAACAACAAGCAGCCCAACAACTCGCATATCAGCAAGCATTAGAGCAATACCAAGAGCAACAAGAAGCAGCACAGCAAGCCCTAGCTGATCAACAACAAGCATTGTTGGACCAACAACAGCAAGCACAACAAAAATCTCTATTAGCGCAACAACAACAAGATCAACAACAAGTGTTGTTGAAAGCATACATGGCACAACAAACAAACATTCCACCCATTCAAACACCCACTCCACCCCCCCATAACACCTTCATTCCACCTCCTGATCCACAATTGGATGTCACCGCACAAATTAAATTTCTATCACAACAAGTGCTTGACCTTCAATCAGGAAGGGCACCAAAACCACAAAAAAACCTATGCCCTTATCCATTTGATAGGAGCGTAGAAATGAAACCGTTCCCAAAAGGGTTTGAGATCCCTAAATTTGACAAATATCGCGGAACGGGTAACCCTGAAGATCACATCAGGGAATTCCAAGTACATTGCATGGAGGTGGCTTACGACGAAACGTACTTGATGAGATTATTCCCAAGAAGCTTGGTTGGAAACGCTATTGATTGGTTTTCTCGACTTTCTGGAATCAAAAAATTCCAGGAAATCATAGATGCCTTCATACATAATTATTCCTTCAATACTCCCATGGAGGTTAGCTTACAGGAATTATCATCTCTCAAACAAGGGAAAAATGAATCATTCGGTGCTTTCTTACAACGATGGCGATCCAAAGCTAATCAAAGCAAGTGGTCTATGCCTGAAGAGCAACAAGTGGGAACTATCATTGCAAATCTTGATGGACCCTTGTCCTTCCACCTCAAAGTGCAAAACATCACCACTTACGACCAATTGATCCCTAGCGCGCTCAATATCGAACGAGCCCTTGCCACACAGGGAGAAACTTCATCATATCAAGAAGGCCGCTCATCATCCAATTATCATGACAAACCACGAACATGGGCAAAGAATCGTAATGTAACCAATGATGGTGTTGTTGACGCCAAAGTTGTCATTAGTGCCCCACGGAAGAACAATCCACCATCCCAACAACAACAACACCAAAATACCAATCAAAGCAATCGACAAGCCAATACTGTGGTCCAACCATCCCATAACCAAAACACAAACAACATTGATAATCAGGGAGGACCACAGCGAAACAAGTTCTTCCCCAAACGAAAATACACACTCCTTGGGGAACCTGCTGAAGCAATCATGAAAAGATTGGTAGATGAAAAATTGATAACGGTACCTACACATAATAATTATCAAGAACCATCGGTCAAGCCACCATGGTATAATGAGAATTATCTTTGTGACTTCCACAAACTCAAGGGACACACGACAAACAACTGCATAAGGCTCAAAAATCTAATTCAAGACCTCATAGATGACAAAATCATAGATGTGGAAGCACCATCAGGAAACAAAGATCTCAAGATTTACACGAATCCGATGCCGAATCATGGCAACAAAGGAAACAAAGATCAAGACAAAGGAAAAGGGGCTTATAAAAATGTCAACCACACATACGAGGGTGTTGTTGCTTGTTTAGACGAGTTTTGTGGAGTCATCACCATCAAAGGGGCCCAAGCCGATTGTGGAGTCACCACAAGAGGTGGAAAGGTTACCATTGCAGCACCATCCCAACCAAGCAGAAATTCCACATCCAACCCAAGGTCTAACCCTAGTGGCTATAATGTCTTGGATCAATTGAAAAGAACCCCTGCACATATCTCCATCATGGAGTTACTCAAAATCTCATCTGCACACAAAAAGATTCTAGAAGAAGCTTTGGCGTCATCTACTGTCCCCGCAGATCTAGATATAGAACAATTCCAAGCTATGGTCGCAAGTATCACCACACCTAACATTCTTACATTTTCTGAACAAGACTTCCCCGCACAACCATCTCACAACCGTGCGCTTCATCTGGAGGTGTACGTAAATAAAAAGAAAGTCAAGAGAGTCTTGGTGGACGGAGGTGCAAGCTTAATTATTTTCTCCTTAAAGCTTCTAAAGAATTTGAACATTTCAGAGGATTCAATTGACAAAGGAAAAGGCATCACAATAAGAGCATACGATGACCAAGAAAGGGTATCCCAAGGCACCATTCAGCTTCCTGTCTAGGTTGGACCCGCCATCATGCAAACCAACTGTCAGGTCTTGGACCTTGATTTACCATACAACATTCTCCTAGGGCGACCATGGATACATGCAATGAAAGTTGTAGCTTCAACCTTTCATCAATGTGTGAAATTCACACATGAAGGTCAAGAGGTTACTATCCACGGAGATCCTGAGCCATTTTCCTACTGCAAAAATCTAGAGGAAAAATACTACAAGATCCCTCAAGTACCCAAGAATGATGAAGGCCCATCAACACCTTACATGGATCCCGCCACTCTCACTTCTGCGATAGAGACACCCTCCACCCCCGCCATCCCCGCCTTTTCTGATATCAAATTCATAATACAAGATGATGGTTGTGGAAACTATTCAATGCCTAAGAATGCTTTTGTAGTAGGAGAGCTACCACAATCTCCTAGATCAAGAGGATGACCATAATCACAAGAAGCTTCAACATCTCAAGGCTCCTATGACCGAAACCCCACCTTCACAAGTGCAGGAGATCTTGGTCAGGAAACATTAGAGGGGGACCTATCTCATCTCCTCTATCGAGATGATATACTGGCAGTTGAATTGCCTATGGACGAACGAAACAAAGGTATGAAGATGATGCTCTCGATGGGCTATAACCGGAACCAAGGGTTAGGCCAAGATAACAATGGGCATGTAATACCCATTATACCTAAGAAGCAAATAAAAAATCTTTGCATTGGTCATCCTACTCCTAAGGTAACTGTACTTGGTCGAGGTGCCCATGGTAGACGGAACCGAACGCCTCCTCAGGAATCCGTAGCTACTCCACAATCCTCCATGACTTTAGGAATGCCCACTGATTTAACTGAGTCACCAGAAATAGGATTACCTTTGTTGTTTGAGGATACTAACGTCCTTATGATTAGCACCTTGTCTTATGAGTCTGAAAACCAAAGCAATGAAATTTGATTAGTCTATCCCCAACTGATTGATTATGACCAACGAGGACCACCAATTCTTGACATGTTTGAAAACGATGAGGCGCTCTCAAAATTCATGGGACTTAGGGATGACATTCCATGTGGGGATCATAAGGCAGGTTTTATCATAGAGCTGGATACACATGCATAATATGGAGAAATGATTGAATCCCTCAGTCGCAAAAATAAAAAATTGAGAATAATCTCCAAGTCCTTGAGTGAAAACCACCTT
>VDFB02078584.1:0-27515 GCA_007258455.2 Sequoia sempervirens | reverse complement strand
TGGTAAATATCAATGCTTTTGTTTTGTTAGGTTCTTTAATTAATTTCAAATATTTCTAGTTTAACTAAGCTTAATGTTTGCTTGTTTCCTGAATTTTCTAGCATTTATACAACTTGTATCAAACAATGGGAAGAGATAAACATTTGGAAGACTACTAACAATTGGTTTTGTAGGTTTTGTGTCTAAAATCCCACATTCATTTGGTGCACTAAAATTTACCTAAAAATTCCACATTTCATTTGGTGCACTAAAATTTACCTACAAATTCCACATTTCATTTGGTGCATTAAAAAGAACCCACAACTTGAACATTTTGATTTGGGCTTAAAATGAACAACTTGAAATTTTCAATTTGTGCTTAAAATGAACAACCTGAACATTTCAATTTGGGTTTAAAATTGAATAAGACAAATTGCTTATTTGAATTTAGGCTAAAATTAAAGTCATATTTGAATTTTGGTACCCTAAAATTAATTCTATGTCATGTCTAGTAAGCTAGTGGTTGTGTATGCTCTTTTCTTGCACTATGTACGATCTTGGAAATCAAAAGCACCATTAGTTTACATTTTTTTTGTACACCTAAGATGTGATTTTCTACATATGCTCTTCCCTCGTGACTCCAAATAGTGATCTTGGGAATCAAAAGCAGCATCATTATCGTTTAATTCAATAAGAGACCTACTTGGAGATTTCATCACCTCAGGGTTCAATCTCAACCACGTGTTCAGATGGGGTATAAAAGGGGGCGAATGAAATTTGTACCCCAAGGTGTGACCAACATCCTATAAGCCAAGCTTTAATATCCTCGATCCATCAAGACTTGTATAAGTGAGGAGGAGAGGGGAGACCCCCCTTGACTTGAGAATCCCTAGATGAGTCTATTGTTCACTGATTTTCTCTATGATCCTTGTTAACTAGTAGCCTTTAAGACCTTTTGGTTGTCAATTTATAATGGTGCAATGTACAGTATCATGTGTGAAGTTACCATGTATTGTCCCTTGTTAAGGTGACTGATATTCCTTGATTAGGACCTTGTCCTTTTAAGGTGAGAGGTGTGAAGGTGGTACATGACCTTTGTATACTCTAGTCACCCATTCATTAGATGGTTTAGCTTCCATCGTGGGCCCACTATAAGTTGATAAACATGTTCTAATACTAAAGCTAGGTTGTGTATTCTTGGTGTATCTTCATTATTCATTACTGGTGACACCTAATAGTGAGATCTTGTTGAAGAATTCTTGCAGACTCAACCTCAAATTCCTAAGGTTTAGTCTTTTATGCTATTCTTTGCTGTTTGTATCACTTTCCAGATTAGAAAACCACAAAATCAACCTTTAAATAGTCAAAAAATTTCAAAACCCTAGATTAATTTAGTTTCAAACTTGCCAATTATGTCTTTGATTCAAAGCCACACTTTTGAGTGTCATTTTGCACCACTTCTATTTGCATCTCGACGTGTCTAATTTTTCATCTCAGTGCTTTTGTCTTCAAGTCGACACATCTGTGTAAATCAATCCTCTGTCAAATCCTGAAGCATAGTGCAACAACATGTTTTTATATCACATAGTGATGTGTTTGTCCATAAACTTGTGCTTTTTCAAAATCAAAACACTTCTATTAGGTGTAGTGCCACACTTTTGATAGGCTAAAATGATGCTTTTGCAAAAATGTGACGCTTTTGACTATCAATTTAAATTTTCCAAAATAGCCAAAAATCTAGATTCAAAATTTCACCAGTCAAACATCATAGGATCATATACTTGTATCAAGCAGACCTATAGTCACAACCATTCTTCTAAAATAGAAAACTACAATTTCTCATCTTCATCTCCATACCATCCTTTTCTTTGGGGATTTCTTAGAAACATGTTCCTTTAGTTTTGAACCAATCAGTGACTTCGTCCACAATAACAAAAACAACTCATCCATTATCAAACCATAATTAGATATATTCTTTTCAGATCTCTTATCATATCCCCTAGTTTAGTCATTTGTTTTAAAAGCTTTAGTAGTCATTAGTCTACTCCTAAGTTTATAAATTCCCTATCGCCTTCCTTCGCTTGGACTCATTAGTCTAGGACAAGCAAGGATTATCCCCAAAACCAAATCAAAAACAAGATTTAGTAAACTATTGTCTTCTTTTTAGGTTTAACATCCTACACCCCATATAAAAAACATCAATGTCAAAACTTTGGTTCAAAATCTACTTAGTGTGTCTTTTCCTAAGCCCAATTTGAAAATGAAACATTTTGTAGACATGTAAAAATGGTTTAACACATATCACACACATCTTCAATAGCATTTTTCTATTATCATCATCACTTTCATTATCATTATTTCATTTAACATCATTTGCATCATTAACCCTATTTTCCTCTATTAATTAAATAATCTTGAATTGTTTAATTAATTCACTATGTCATCACTAATTTAACCTTATTTCTCCTGATTAATTAAATAAACATTATTTATTTAATTGTCTCTAACATTACTTATTCTTCTAATTTAATTAAATAGTTATCATAAATTATTTAATTAGTCTACTTTCCCTCTTCCAAATTAAATAATTAAATCAATTATTTGATTTCCCAAAATTCACTCAACACGGTCTATTAATAAATAAACTCTTATTTATTAAATCAATTTCATCTTTCATGTTCCTCTCAAGATTAATTAATTATTTAATTAATTAATCACCCTCACACATTTTGATCGATCAAATCACATTCACTGATTACTCAATCTAATTTACTAATTCCACTGATTACTCCAATCCCACTAATTATTCACTTCAATCCCACTGATTATCCAATCAATTCCCTTAATTTGATTAATCAGGTCAATTAACTCCTCAATCTATTTCCTCTCAACGGACATCGATCGTTGATCCTAATCTTGCATCTTTGCATCCACATCATTCATCTAAAATAAGAAAATCTATAAAATAACCTTCATCCCTCTCATAATTAATCTAGAAAATTTATGGAAAGGTCATGTCAGCATGATTCTTGAGAAAATTAAGCAAACTCTCTTGCATTCTAGGTCATCATCATCACGATTATCAAGCTTTTGCAAACCATGGAGGCTTTGTGTTGAAGATCAATACAAAATATCAAGATCAACACTAATACACTTTGACATGGGATGTTAAGATTGTGTAGTTTGAATTCATTTATGTTTCCATTCAATTGTGCTAACCTTGTTTGTTGAATTCATAGATGTGCCAATTACATTTCATGAGTAGGTTGGGTTTTATCCTTTTGTTTTGATTTCATTTGATTGATTTCAATGATACTAATCATGATCCATAATTCCCCCTTACACATTCATCCACAACATATCATCCCAAATCTCATCCAAACTCACAAGGTCATAACATCTTTCATATTCTATTCCAAACAAGGTCACAAGTCAAGAACAAAATGTAGAATCTCAATCCAAACATGAAAAACACATTCATGGATCCATTCTAGGAAAACAACAATGAAAACCAAAACATGTATGGACCAAGGACCAAGGGGTGTTGAAGTGTCTCCCCCACTAAGTCCTAACAATAGTCGAAACATCGATAGGTTTGTATAGGATGTAACACCCGAACAGTTCGCTGAGGCACAACAAGATGCTTATGCAATGAAACTAATACAAACAGTTATAGCAGCCAACCCAGATCAATACTTTTAATTGCTTTCCCAACAAGGGGCTAGATTACCACCCACTTTTGACATAACATGTATACAAAATTTCACTAATAACATTCCATCATTGGCCTTGGGGGAAACCGGTTCCGGTTCTAATAAGAACATACCACCTTCAATACAACTAAACCCCAAACTCATTATTCAACCATCTAACAATCCACTTGTTGATTCTTCACAAATTGTGGAAAACATTCCATAAACCACCATTCCTACCAATTCCACACAAGTAACAATACCACCCATCCATACTCAAACCCCCACTTTCTCCATACACATCATCAACCCTACATTTGGTCAATATATTGCCTCTACATCAAAAAAGTATCCACATGCACAATCATCTCAACCTCCACCTAAAAATCCTAACATCTCCCATCCAATAACAAGCATGCATGCATAAACCCATCCAATATATCACCTACTCAATAAATCACTAACTCCATGACACAACCTCCACAAGCTCCCAACTTCAATCCTAATTACAACATACATAATACCTATTCAACTCAAAAAAAAATGATGTCATGGAAATGTACAAATCCCCCTAACTACATGCATCCACAATACTAACGTAATACATAGTAACATACTAACTCGTTTGGTCATGCTTACAACACCCAAAACCCTCCATATGGTAATCAAAATTCATCATCATAAAAATACCTCCAAGTTCAACAATCATCACATCTCACATCCACTTAAAATGCAATCAATGCACCACCTACAATAGATCCCAACAATTTAGCTTTACAAATTCAAAAATTTGCAACAAATGGCAAATATCCAACTTGGGGCCACAAAAAAAAGCTATGTAGTAGAAGACATATGCCCCTACCCTTTTTACAAGACTTTATATATGCCACCCTTTCCACATCACTTTGAAATACCTAATTCAAAAAATAAAAAGGAAAGGGAGACCCTCATGATCACATGAGAGAGTTCTATGTAGCTTGTTTAGAGGTAATACATAACGATGCTTATCTAATGCACATCTTCCCAAGAATCCTAGGAGGGAAAACCATGGAGTAGATTTCTAGACTTTTTGGTGGCATAAGGACCTTTAATGAAATAGTTGATAAGTTTTTCTCACATTTTTCTAATAACATGGATCATGAAATGACAATGACTGACTTATGCACCACTAAACAAAATGCTTGAAAAACATTCACTTCCTTCTTATAAAGGTGGCAAAACTTAGCCACTAAATGTCCATGTCACATCCCAAAAAAATAATTAGTTGAAATGTTCATCCAAAACATGAACACTAAAGTAATGTTCCACTTGAAAATGCTATGCTCAAATTCCTTTGATGAATTCATCAAAAAAGGGCTTACTATTGAGAAATCCCCAATTCCCAAAGGACTTCTTAAAATATTCAAGGAAAACAAACACTACTCTTCAAGTGATAGGTCATGCTATTGGAATAAGAATAAAAATGTTTTCAATGATGGTGTTTTTTATGCAAAAATGGCTTGAACCACTCAACCCACATTATGCACGTTCAAGCACCAAACACTATCCAAACATTAGAAAATACACAGGATAGTACATAGTGGGCACCTCCTAGACTCAACAACAACCTGCAATGAAAATTTACTCCTTTAGGAGAACCCATCAAGTTTGTACTTCAAAAAATAATCAAGCAAATCTAGTCTCTTCCAAAAATTAGACAATTTGAACCACAAGTCAAACCAAAGTGGTGGAAAGACATCATTTTTTGTGATTACCACATGGTAAAAGGACACAATACTCCCAATTGTTTTAAATTGAAACATCTTATTTGGGACTTAATAGACAAAGGAGATATTGGTGTTGAAAACCAACAAAATTCGTCAAACAATGACCATGTGATCTTTAAGGATCCCTTACATAATCACAAAAAATGAAATTCCTAAGATAGTACCTTAGGCAATAATACCAATTATATAGTTGTCAACTATGATTTTATTGTTATCCATATTAAGGAATTTGAAAACCATGTATAGACTATCACTATAAAGAATACAAACCCAAAATATAACGTTACAAACTGCAGAGGAAAAATCACTCTGCAAGGAGGCATGTCTAGAAACACCATACCCCACAATACAAACTAATGGATCAGTTGAGTAAAAAATTGACTCAAATATCCATTATTGAGATTTTTTGCATATCACCAATTCACAAAGATATATTAAATAAATCTCTTAGGGAATCATTGGTACCAACAGATCTTAATGCGGACTAGTTTCAATCTATGGTCGATCATATCACATTTTTGCATCACCTAACCTTTTATGACAAAGATATGACATCCCATTCACCTACTCACAATGATTCCCTTTACCTGGAAATATTTTTCCACAAGCACCGCATAAAACATTTCCTAATAGATGGTGGTGTCGGTTTAAACATCTACACTTTAAAACTGGTGAAAGCACTAGGATACTCTGAGGAATTTACAGATTCCACTAAGAAGATATTGATCAGAGTTGATGATGTTGAATGTCCCTCCAAATGGACCATTACTCTTCCAATCAGAGTGGTACGAGTAGTCAAAGATGTAGTATGCTATTTATTGGATCTAGAACTCCCATACAACGTGCTTCTTGGTTTCCCATGGATTCATGCCATGCAGGATGTACCCTCTACTTTTCACAAGTGTCTCAAGTTCTATCATGAAGGAAACGAAGTAACCATTTTGGAAAATCTAGATACTTTTGAATACTACAGTATATTGAGAGGATCCACCACACTTCATATTCCTAACAACACTAAAGCGTCCAAATCCTACATAGACCCATCAACACTAAGTCAAACATCTACACAATCCATGGTTACTCATGAGATTAATATTTAGGTCAAAGATAAGGGGGGTGTGGAATATGATATGACACATACTTTCTATGTTGGTGACCTTCCATCATCACCTAGATCATATGGAAAATTGGTCAAAACACAAACAGTATCCAAATTCATTATCAAATGCAGTCCAACCACTTTTTCCTAATGTGGTGAACTAGACAGAATTTGTAGATGACAAGATATCCAAGTGGATTTATAATGACAAAGAAGATATTTTCAAATTACCAATAGAAAAGTATGTATTAAAGGATTCCTGATAATGGAACACATGGGGTATGATGGGAATAGCAACCTTGGTGCACATAAGCAAGGGACGATGGAGCATATCTCAATACTATCAAACCATGCTATACAGGACTTGGATTTGGGAAACTATATATTGTGTCTTCAAATATCAAAAGTACACCTATAGAAGTAGATAAAACATTTTTTGTTGATAATATGTCTAATGAGGATACCCATAATGACTCTTTCAAGTGTACCGCTGACCTATTCCATGATCACAACATTTGCACCATATCTTATATGTCTTTCAAGTCTTCAACTTTTGACAAAAAACTTTCACTTATATACCCCCAAATTTTGATTGGGACCAATGAGATCCACCTAGTATAGACACATTCCAGAATGATGAAGCTATAGCTAAGTTTTTGGGACTTTGAGACGGGATACCCCTAGGGGATCGTAGAGATGGATTTATCATAGAATTCGACACAATGGCATACTTTGAGGAGGATTCCAAACCTTTCAATCACAAAAACATAAAATGTATAAACAGGTCCCCTAGTGAAAACCATCTCGCAACACTTTCAAACCAAGGAGTAGTAAAAGCAAAGGACGTATTCAAGGGTGAAAACCTTTCTGAGGCACCCAAGGATGAAAAGTTTGAAAATATCCCTATGGTTCAAGAGAGATATCCATTTCTTATTGATAAATCCAAAGAGGTAGACATCAGTACTACAGACAGTGTCAGGATAACATACTTTGCATCTTTTTATGCGAGGAGGAAAGGATCAATTTCATGGAATTTTCTAAGAACAGACAAATAAACTTCACATGGTCCTACACAGATATGCCTAGATTGGATCCTAATCTAATACTACATCATCCAACTATAAAATCGAGGGAAAAACTAGTGAAACAAAAGCTATGAAAAATTCACCCATAGATGGCATCACTGGTCAAAGCAGAACTTCAAAAGTTGTTAGATGTGGGCTTCATTTGACCAATTGAGTGTATTGAATGGATATCAAACTTGGTCTCAATCACTAAACCCACTGGGGGCATTCGCATATGCACGAACTTTAGAGATTTAAAAAAGGCATGCCTAAAAGATGGCTTCCCTTTACCTAACATAGATATGGTTGTAGATTTAACAGCAAGGCATGGAATGCTATCCTTAATGGATGGATTCTCAAGTAACAATCAGATTAGCATTGTCATTGAAGACCAACATAAAACGGTATTCATCTATCCATGGGGGGCCTTTTGTTGGAATGGCATGCCTTTTGGTATTAAAAATGTCAAAACTACTTATCAACGGGCTATGACAACTATCTTCCACAACATGAAGCATATCTTGATGGAAGACTATGTTGATGATCTACTAGAAAAATCAATCACCAGTGAAGGCCATCTCGACATATTGGATAACAATTTTGATAGGTTGGAGTATTATAACCTTCGGCTAAATCCTAATAAATGTGTGTTTGGGGTGACATATGGAAAATTATTGGGATACATTGTATCCATAATAGGAATTGAGGTCAATCCAACTAAGGTAAAAGCAATAAGTGATGCCTCCTTCTACCACTCTCAAACAAATGTGAAGTTTACAAGGAAAACTCCAATCAATTCACTGCTTTATTTCACAGCTAGCAAATAAGTGCCACATGTTTATACACCTTTTTCATAAGGGTGTTACATTTAAATGGGATGAAAATTATCAAAGGGTACTCCAGCAACTCAAAGATTATCTGGCATCTCCTCCAGTATTAATGCGACTGGTTCAGGGCAAGCCTCTGCTATTGTATATATCTACCACACCAGTAGCACTAGGTGCACTCCTTACACAACATGATGACACAGGTAGAGAAAGGGTGGTCTATTATATCAACCACACTCTGGTAAGTTACGAATTCAATTATTCACCAATTGAAGTGCCTATTTAGCAGTAGGTTTATATGCTCAACCACCAGAACAAACTTATTTCCAAAATAGATCCTCTCGAGTATTTTTGGAATAAGTTCGCACTCACAGGTCTTCTAGCTAAATGGTTAATGATCCTCAGTGAATTTGACATTGAATATATAGACAGGAAGGCGATCAAAGTTCAAGTAATTGTAGATTATCTAGCAGATGCCCCTATTATAGATGATCACCCAATAGTTCAGACTTTCCAAATGAGGGAATATTCACAGTAATCCCAGCTCTTGTATGGAAATTATATTTTGATGGATCATACACCCAACATGGATCAAGAGCATGTATACTATATATTATCCCCCAAGGTGATTGTATACCCAAATTATATCATTTTTCATTTCCATGTACAAATAATATAGAAAAGTACAAAGCACTAATAATCGGACTTAGAACAGCAATACAGTGGTAAATCAAGAAAATTCAAGTCTACAGTGATTCCTAGTTGGTTATAAGATAAGTCAATGATGAGTACCAAACCAAGGATGAGAAACATCTACCTTATAAGAAAATGGTCAATACTTTCAAGTAGTACTTCACTAATATCACATTTGAATAGGTTCCAAGACTAAGCAACAAGGCAACATACACCATGGCTACCATTGGATCTCTCTTAGATATGTCAAACAATACCTAGCAATGTAAATTCTTAGTGGAACAGCTCTTGGTCCCTGCATTTGATATCCTAAAATTTGAACCTATGTGTGAAATCATTGGTCCCAGTTCCCCTTGGTATCAAGACATATACAATTACCTTCATCAGCAAACCTTCCACTTGACTTAACTAATAAATAGAGAAAAACCTTCATTCATCATTCATTCTACTTCCTCATCCTTAGTGATAAATTATAACGAAGGATCTTTGATGGTACTCTACTTAGGTATCTTAACTCAGAAGATACGCAAACTTCCCTACAGGAGGTACATGACGATATTTGTGGGGCACATGATAATGATCCAAATATGTCCAAGAAACTAATAAGAGATAAATACTATTGGTCAATGATGGAACAAGATGCCCACCAATTTACGTGCAAATGTTTGAAGTGTCGCAACATGGCAATATTATACATGCACCTACACAAGAACTACAAGTTACTAACTCATGACCTTTCTCACAATGGGGACTCAACCTCATAGGTAAAATTCATCCCCAATCCTCCAATGGACACAAATTCATAATTACCACCATGAAATATTTCACCAAATGGATCAAATCCATTTTACTTACTAATATTACCAAAAAATAAATAGCAAAATTTATCCTGAACTACATCATTTTTTGGTATGGGATCCCTTCAGTTATTATCACTGACAATGGTAGAGCATTCAAGAACCAGGATGTTCATGAGATATGCCACAAGTTTCATATTCAGTTCATCATTTCTCAACTCATTACCCACAAAGCAATGGTCAAGCTAAGGCATCGAACAAATAATATTAAAAATTCTAAAGAAAATTGTAAATGATGTTGGTCGTGACTAGTACATCCAACCCAACCCTACACTATGCGCATATCGAACTAGCATTCATACACCCACAAGAGCAACCCCATATTCCCTCACCTTTGGATTTGAATCAATTTTTCCCATAGAGGTCGAGCTACCTTCACTCTGAGTTTCTCTATGCCATGTTATAGATGGTGAAGAATATAGCATTACCGAATTGCAAGACCTGGAGTTACTTGATGAAAGGAACCTCAACGCACTAAACCACTTGCAAGTATACCAAAATCACCTCTGTCGCAACTACAATAAAAAGGTTCACACATAGATTTGAAGTAGGGGATTTGGTACTCAAGGAAAATTAGAAAAATCAACAAGAACGTGAGAGGAAAAGGAAGTTTGAGCCTAATTGGTTAGGCCCCTTTGCTATAACAACAACTTATGGGTTAAGAGCATATTAGCTATCAACATCTAAAGGTGAACCACTTGATGAGCCCATCAATGGTATCCCCCTGAGGAAATTATATGCTTGATCCTTAGAGTATCTTAAGTGCAAAATATTAAAAAATAAAAAAATTGAAAAATGGCAAAAGAAAAGTAAAAAAAATAATTTTCCCTATGGTGAAAACCACTTCGGTAGCACTTTGGGTAAGTACCATGGTGAAAACCTATTTACAAGCACCATGTGTAGAATCCATATTCCACCATCTATTAGCAATTTTATCCAATCCATCCATAATAAAATCTTTTTCATATGCATATCACCCTATCATGGCTTGATACTGGTCCATCGTAAGATCATTCGTCTGAACTTAGAGAACCATCCAAAAATTCCAAAAAAATAAAATATTCCTAAAAATCCAAAACATCAAATATTTTAAAAAATCCAAAACATTAAAAATTTCCAAAAATTCAAAACATAACATCTATCATACCCATAATAAATTTCCATTGTTTGGACACAAGATTTAAGCAAACACAAACTAAACAACATCTTGACAAATTGAGTGTTCATTAAACAATCAGAGGTAAGAGACTTTAGCTAAACTATCTATAATCTACTGATCTATTACCAAATCCACTTTAAATATCTTATCAAACAAATCATGGCCTAATGGATATATCTTTCCTACCATGGACATCATTCACTATTGAGAAAAAATTTTCTAGCAAGAAAGTCTAACAACTATTGATTTGTTTGGTCTTTGAGTCTTTTATTGCTTGATTTATCTTATTGTCCTATTCCAATGTTCCTCAAGGATATCTCAAAATTATTAGAGAAAGAATGAGGCAAGGTCATTGCTTTAATATGTCATTTTTGTGGAATATTTTTAAGCGTTGCTATGATTTATATGTTCCTTGTAGGTATTGGATTATATTCAAGCATGAGCAAATCACCCTATGTATATAAGGTCATTAATTACCTTTCTGCATTAGGGTTATCATGTTGTGAAGATATGTTCCCTTACATATCTCAACAAGGTTCATCTTTCTAGTATGTATAAGAACAATCCTTTTTTGTTGTGTCTTTGTCCAGGAAAAGGATATTGAAGTCACCAAGGTTTGTCTCAACTTGGTGTACATATATATACTTGTCTCATATCAAAAAATTTAGGCAAAAGGAAACAGCTACCACCATAGAAAATCATTCCTTGGTGTGCATACATCTACTTGCCACATAATAAAGCACTCTATGATGATAAAAATAGCAAAAATAGAAAGAACAATCTATATCAAGTTATCTCTTTCCATCTACGTCACTCTATTTTCACATACATTCCAGTGTGTGACATCGATCAACATTAACCATCTTATCACTATCTTTCACCATATTAACTTTTCTACTCATCCAAATATTTTTTATCATTTTCCTTCATCTTTATCACATCTTTCCATTCCTTTTCGAGAGTTTAGCCTAACAATTTCATTATTTTGTCAAACTCCTGAGGGGGCATCCTACATTCATTTCTTCATTTCGTTGGGGTAAAGGCATGTCATCTCTTTCTTTGAAACAACACTATAAAAATGCATTGTCTCAAAGAGGGGAAAAATATAGACACCTAATTCTACTAATGATTAAATTAACGATCATTTTTACTTTATCCTGATAATTAAATAATTTCATATTATTTAATTAAATATATATTTCACCACTATTCATTTATATTAATTAAATAATTAAAATTATTTAATTAATCTATTAATTATTCCTTTATTCCAAAAAATTTATCATTACTTAATTAATTATCTATTTCCCATATTCAAATTAAATAATTATTTTAATTATTTAATTAATTCATTTATCTCTCAGCATTATCCAAAATAAATAAAATCATTTATTTTATTTATTTTATTTATTGAATTCAACCTTGCACATGTAAATAATAATTAAGTTTATTCAATTATTAAATACTCATGCAAATTCCACCTCACCTATTGACTAAGACTTACTCTCAATCCACTAATCAATCTAATCAATCCACTCATCAATCGAATTCACTTCACTCCCACTCACTTCGATTCCACTAAGTAATCAATTTAGTCTACTAACCAGCAGTCTTAGATAACACTCCAACCAATCCTCTTAACTGTATCATGCAATCAATTATATGAAATCATGCAGTCAATTAACAATCAATCAATTCCTCTCATCAATCCTCCACCCTTGATCCTTTTAGTCTTTCATGTAATCTAGACCATTGATCGGTGTCACCAAATATCTATAAACCAAACCATCCTATACTTCATTTTTCATCTAAGATCACGCAGGAAAACTATACTCATATTTTGCAAGTGCTTTTGTGCTATTGTTTAATATAAATCTGAGAGCAAAGATTATTCATACCCTTTCTCCCAAGGTGAAATAGACGAGGGCAATGGAGTTGTGTTAATGTTTTTCAATGATGTTTAATTCAATTTATCTTATTTACTCTATTGTTGTGATCATTTGACTGTGATTTAATTTGATTATTACTTTATTCCTTCAATATCTCATAGTTGATTTATTTGGTCATACACATATCATTAATTTTGGCCTTGACTGTTCTTTCTCTTCTCACAAAAATTGAAATTTCTAACACCCTTCCCAAGGCTAACCTCATACTCTTTCTCTTTTACACCTTTACACACTTGTTAAAGCACTCATCCACTCACTAAAACTTTAGAGACTACACTCTTTGTTGTTACAGATCCTCTTTCATACTTGCAAAAAAAATCTCTCCCATGCCTATCCTCCACCCAATAGATATTTTTGGAATATGCATACCTTACACTTCTTCTACCCACTTTCTCATAGTGGAGGAACTTTGTACACTTTCTACCCAACTTCAATCTTTGTTGGTGTACAACCAACACGACCTCATCCTTCCAAGATATTTGTAATTACAATACTCCTTCATAACTACAAAAAATTATCAGATCTCTTCAAACACGGCCACCACACTTTCTTCAAGACATCCCAACACGAACCATGCTCTAATACCATTTGATGTAGTCAAGACTGAGGAACCTTATCAGGCAACCTATTCTTGCAGTCGTATCAACAGAAAATTTATAAAACAATACAATTTCATTGCTTTCACTCATAAACATGCATTTATACCACTAGAATATCCACAATCACAACATAATATCAATTTATTTAATCGGGTAGCATTTACAAAATTATAAGTCACACTATCTTCCTCCATCTTTCCTTCTTCAACTCAATAGATCATCTTACATCTTTATGCTAGTGCTTCATCCTCTAATCTTTACCAATTGTTTGGAAATCTTTAATTTTGCATCATCTTTCAATTTCCTACTATTTTCTTTGGAAATATTCTCCCTTCCTCTAATCCACCTCAAAAAATTCAAGATCTTCTCCTTGCCCAACTACAAACCCCTTCATTTCCACCACTAATTTGTTCTTTATCTAGATTTTTCTTCCTCCATCACCCCTCCTCTGATGGTGATTTGTCTCACCATTTTTTTATTTTTGTATGGCCCCCTCCTCCCTACATTTTTTATTTCATTTATACTTCCCTTGTAGGAATTTGAACCATTTGAATCATTTTTTATGGAACTACACAACCATAATTTGTTATCTCAATCCATCACATGTTGAAAATTTATTTCGTGTTCATCATTGTTCTTCCTCATCAGGGGTTCCCATCTTGATGGAAACCAAAAACCTAAACCTTTGACATTGGTTCCTACCTCTAAATAGGAACCTTCTTTGTCTTTTTCGAGATTTTAATTGGTACTAGGAACTAGGAACATTCCACTTATCGAAGGTTCCCACTCAATTGGGATCCATTTCATTTCGAGCTCTCCATAATATCTATTTTTCTTCCTTTCTTTTCATCACGGGTTCTAGCCCTATTAGGAACCCAAAACCAACCATCAAGTTGAGGTTTTTATCCCCTCAAAAACTTATGAAGTGTTTGTTCATCTATCTTTTTCTTGTGGATTCCAATCCCACTAGGAACCTGGAACCCAACACCTCATTAAAGGTTCCAACCTTATTAGGAACCCAACTCCCTTAGCTCTTTTCATGAGTTTTGAGGGAATCTAGAACAAAGTACCTTATCAGGGGTTCCGAGGGAGTTCAATATCGACACTCAATCAAGGTTCCTACTCAAATATTTGTCAAGGGTTTTTGCTTCGTCAAGAACCAATACTTAAATGTTTATGCCCAACTTAGTTAGAGGCTCCTTATCCAAATGGGAACTATTTAAAATCATAAGGAACTCCATAGAGAAGCTAACTTTCGAAGACTCATCGGCCATCTCAACAAGAACAAGAACTATTAGTGGTTATGATGGTTCCCAAAACCATCCAATTTACCTAAAAGACTTGTTGGAGCTTACATGTCAATTGGGAACCTATCGGTGCTAGAACAGGAACTAGGAACTTTTCGAGACTAGCATGGGTTTCTAATACCCCCAGAACCTCCAATTGGTTTGTAGTGGTGACTAAACCTCCGACCATCCAAAACATAATCATTTTAAGATGAATTAAGTAGCCTGATTCTTGAATTTGGTTTTTTTAAGATGAATATTATGAACAAAATTTGACATTATGTAATGCAGTGTAATACAATCTACACCTAAACACCATTCCTTCATAATCCAACAATTGTTTCCAATATTTGTGTATACCTTAAAACAAATTTATGCTAATAATTATTTGGAGAATTTTGTTTCAACAAGGATCCAAGTTAAAGTAAAAGTAGTGCAAAGCTACAACTTTTCCAAAACCAAAATAAATTAATTAATGTTTAGGAAGTTGAACCCAAAACAAAATAATTGATAAGGCCTATGTGGAGATTGAAATTTGAGTACCAAGATTTCAAGCATAGGTCCATTTTTGAAAAATTATTAATGCAACAAATCAACATGTGTTCTTTTTGTGCCACTTCAACCTCTAAATCTCCACAATAGGCAAGACCTCTCATTAAGCCTCATGATCCAAAAAAGGACTCAAATCAAATTCTGAGATTTGAGATTCATACTCTAGTTGATCAATTATAAGGGGATTCCTTACTTTAGCATCAACATACTTGTCATACTGACAAGTGAAAGTCAAATTTGTAATTCCATCTAATTCACAAAAACCAAAGATTTGTTATTATCTATCATGTGAGTGGCACCAAATGAATCTACGGAAGTCCTCACTAAAGATGAAACTGAGGAAAAGGCATGAGATGAGTTGGGAGAAAAAGCCCTATGGCTCAACACTAATGAAGGGTTGTTCAATAAAATGCCCAAGCTAATCACCATACAAATCCTAGCAAGCTTGCAACCATGCAAAAAAAGGGAAAAATATCATTATAGAATATTAGATTTACACAATTATTGTCCCATTACTTATCTTAGCTCACAAGTTATCAAAAAATCATGACCACACAATTTCCATTTCAAAATAAGCTATCATAGAGAATCTAATTAGCCGATAGGCTATCTCTTGTGGGCATTTCCCACCGGGTTTAAGCATTCTCACACCTGAAAAACATACCTGCGAGGTGAATGAAATCGGATCTATTGCTTTAAATTCTGTGGGTGAGTTGCAATCTCCACCATCAAATCTGCATTTACTCCATCGCCTGCAATCGGATTTCTCCACCGTTGTTGTGTTGATCTTATCTTTATCTTATATTCATCACCTTCCCCACAAACTACAGTGTTGAACCGCTATCTTACAACTATAAATTAAGTTATTTGGAGTTATGCAAAACATCCACTAATGATCTCTGATAGCAGATATCAGAATGGAGTTGTCTGGAGCTATGAAAAAACAAAAAAGTTTCACACGCATCAGATGTGTTCTAGGAAATTTCCTTCTTAGGTGTGGCATATATCCATGCATACCATTTTCAATTCCCTCACCTTTATATGCACATTGTATATCTTGCACAGCTCTAAATTTCCCATTGATTCGTATCTGGGTCATTGCAGGAATAGTTTCTTTCTTTTGGGTTGTTTACTCAGAATATATCAGAAACACACAATTTATAAATGCCTAACCATGTTGAACTTTTCTTTATTTATTTTAGGTGGTTGTCATTGGAGATCTAGATGTTGTATGAGGTTCTAGGAAAATTCATTGCCAGCAATTCACCAAAGGAAAATTCACCGCCAGTAATTCACCGAACGAAAATTCACCGCCAAGTAAAATTCACCGCCAGCAATTCACTTGGCAGTAAATTTTACTTAGCAGTGAATTTTCGGTCGGTGAATTTTTCATGGTGGTGAATTGCTGGCAGTGAATTTTCCTTCAATGAATTGTTGGCGATGAATTTGTCAGATGTTGTTGTATGATGCACATATAGTCTGTATACGTTGTAATATGCGGATATGCACTGCATATGTTTTCTTTTGCCATCTTATTTTAGATCTACCCACAATTTATTCTTATGCACTTTGTTAGTCTGGGATTTATGTTCTAGTTGTGCTAATTCCTTTTAATGGGCACTGCACCTACTCTCCGTTACAACTTGACAACCCTGTAGGAGGTTAAAGTAAAATTATTTGTGTTCTTCTAACCTGAGCACAAATATAGAGACCTAATAGAGCCACTCTATGTTTGTAAAATCTTCAGGGGACAAAGAAACAACATATGGCCTCCTAATAGGTTAAACATTGTTGCCACCTTCACAAAATAGGGACTCAAAAAGGTCTCTTGGTAACTCTTCCTAACCTAGGTTCTCCTTTTCCTAAACAATTTTCCTTGTTTGTATATCCCCATTATCAAACCCATCACCCCAAACCAGCAACTTGCAGAGCAACAACAAATAATATAGTTCATAACCAGAAATTCCCACATTTTCACAACTCTGAACTGCCAAGCACTACAACTTCTCTTTCATGAGAAACAAACCAAAATATCAAATAAGTCCACTATAAGACTTAAGCAACTACTTGAAGCAGAGCCCTTATATTGTTGGAGGCAAGATCTGAAACATTAAAACAAACTATTCTGTGTAAACTCATCTATTGTAAGCTTTGAACACATGCTTAAAGTTTTAATTATAGATAATAAATTTATATTTAACAAAATCATATCACAAAGAAATCAACTGCAATCCTATGACTGTAAGATTTACAAGATTTAAACCTTGATTTTTCTTCACCTGTCCATCGGTCAAATTCCGGCATCAGCCATGAATATGATGTTTACTGTTTCTGAATCTCTGTCTATTCTATCGGCGCGACCATTGCATCCCTCCTGGTGCAAGTGCTGGTCAATAACAAAGGAGTTGTGGCCTTGACAAGATGATTATTTTAAACCCACCTTCTAATAGCATTTACACATCATCAATAATTATATTGGACCACTTAGCAATGACATCAAAATTTTAATAAACGTTATTAGACTTTTAGACCATGTTAGCAAATAAATTTATCATGTGAAAAAACTAGTTGACAACATTGCATAAGGTAAATAAGGGAGGCTTCTAATTATTTAGTTCTTAAAAAGAAATAAAAGATATTCAAAATAACTACAAGTAGAAAACAATTCAATACCATGGCTAGATTCTTTGCTTGAACTATATATTATATAATAAAAAGAGAGCTTTACTAAACATGTTTGAACTATTTTTCGACATTTCACGATATTCAATCCACACAAAATCACATGTACATACAAATAACCTAATGATTATTGAGTAGAGTATGTTAAGAATGCATGATAGAAATAATTTCTTTAATTCGGCTTATGTTATCTTCAATGAACACAATTTTATGCATGTAATTATACTACAAATTTTGAATAGGAAAAGAACTCTTTGTCCTTCAAAGCTGGAACATATTTATAACATTGAAAAATATATTTTAGTAATGAAAACTACCCTAATTATTGTAAATTTTAATGATCAGATAAAATGCACAGAAATTAATTCAAATCAGACACAACAACATAACAGATACCCTGGGAAAACCCTCCTCTTGAGGGAGAAAAACCCAGCACCAATATATCTCTTATATATATATAAATCTTGAAGAGAACACTTGTACAATTTAGGCCAATGAGAGAGGCCAGAATAAGTATCAATGAATGATAGAATCACAGATTCTATTATATCAATCTGCTATCTCAGAACTGAGAACTTCAACAATGATCCCACTTTACATAAGATAACTTCACACTGCTCCTTCTAATGGATTCGCACTTGATATAAGACAATGATTGAACTGAACTGAATGAGTGAATGGAACGAACTTAATGAACATATATACAAGAGAGGGAGAGAGAGACGCATCCTTTCATTTAATCTCAAGGTCGGCCTCCAAGAAGAATCGTGTCCAAAGGAAGTGGGTCGGCTTCATAAGAACTCATGCCTTTTCCTTAAAAAACAAAACCGTGCCTCTTCATAATGTAGGCTTAACATATAATTAGCACCTTATAAATATGCGCGCCTCTTCAAGATAAATATCTCATATAAATTAAATAGCATTAATCTATTATTTAATTTTATTTCAAATGATGATATCGCTGGAATAATACTCCTGATGCTGCATGATATCATTAACAATTATTTTGTGAAAAAAACCATTTAAAATGTGTTTTTCAAAGAGGTGTTATGTTATTTATATTGATCCCTCCACCTGATCAATGACAATTGGATTTTTCAGTTAATACAAGGAAATTCTACAGCATTTTTTTACAAGAGAGAAAAGCATTAAAAGACGATAAAGATGCAATGAAATGTGATTCATGAGAATTAATTTCCAAATGAGTAATACTAATAATAAATACATCCACATAAAACAAAAAAGTAAAAAATCAATCTTATTCTAAGTGATAAGATGGACAATTAATAAAAGAAAAATAAAGTCTTAATTAATGACTCCCTAATTAACTTATGATAATGTGAATATAATTTTATAATAACACCCCCCATAAATTCAACTTAAGGAGGGTACACACACAAGCTAAATAGAAATAAAGCCCACAAAAAAATAGAACTTATCCAAAGCCTAGTATGTATAGCATATCAAACAAAATGTAAATAATTGGCAAACTAAATTAAAGATATCTAGCATTGAATCTAAAAAATTATATGGATAGCTAAGAAGAACTCCTCGATACATTTCCATTGCCACAAGAATCATGAAATTTGGATAAATTAGAAAAAAACATATGAGCTTAGAAGTCAAAATGGATGATCAAACATCAACCAACAATAAAATTCACTAGTATAAAATTATGGAAAAATTCCTAACACCACTAGGTAGTCCTCAAAATTAGCTTTCCAACATCTATGTATTTTCAAATTCTTGTTATCATATGACCAAGATATGTTTGTTTCTGTGAAATTGCTCCTTTTAGCCAATAAAAATTGTTGAAAACATTGTTCACAATCTAAAAACACTATTCACAATAAAAAAAAACAATGTTCATGATTGAAATCATTATTCATGTTGTAAAATCTCAAAAAAGTTATCTTTGAAGGTCCTAGGTCCAAATATGGAATGCTTTATATGGATCTAGGAGTTTCATCATCTTCTGAGTACAATGATGAGGTTCATTTCACTCCAAAATGCACTAATTACAATCTCATGGTGAAAACTTTTAAAAATATTTAAAGCTCTAAAACCAATTAGAACCAAAAAAAATTGCAATATTTCTTCAACAAAAGAGAGAAGCATAAAAAGAGGATAAAAATGCAATCAAATACAATTCATGAGCATTAATTACCAAATGAATAGTTATGATAATAAATACTTCTACATGGGGTGGTGGACCTAACTTGATTGGCTAAAGCATCCTATTGTAGGCAAGAGGTCACGAGGTCTACTCTCCCCACTGTCCCCGTGGTATCGGAGGGCGTGTTGCACCAGCATCACCGGTCACATGAAAAAAATTTACCAAGCGCACTGCAGTTTATAGGGGCGGCTACCCGATTCTAATTCCTGCAGTCTAAAAAAAATACTTGTACATAAAAAAAAAAGAAATAAATTAATTTTATCCTAAGTGATCGTATGGATAACTAATAAAAGAAAAATAAATTCCTAATTAACAACTCACTAATTAACTTGTGATAATGTGAATATAATGTTAAAGTAAGCTTTTCAACTCACCATCCTCCTCCAACCTATAATTTCATTATGTTCTCAACAATTCCTTTGACGTTATCTTTATTGAATTAATTTGTATCATTGTCGTAAGTGTCCCATTTGTAGTGGACATCAATATTTTTCAAAATTACCTATCATTCTTGCAAGATTTTATAAGATTGGTTACATTCAAAAATTGTGAATCAAAGATAACTAAATCCTGATCAAAGTTTGGGGATTTGGTAAGATCACATTTGACATATTCTAAAAATTCATCTTTAACATCAAGCAAGACATAATGGGTTGTATTGACAAGATCCTCTATCTTTAATAAAACGTCAATATTTCCTTCTCTAAGTTCCTTGACCCTTCTACATTCCTTTTCAAAACCTTGACTCATAATTCAATGGATCGAGGCCACTTGTATAACCTTTCCTTGCTAGCTACATGAAGCAGTTTTCAATTAACAATTATTGTGGTAGAAGAATTAAGAATTGTTAATTAAAAAGTGTTTAATGTGGTCAATGAGGAAGAATTGATACTAGAAATAATATTTTCTAGGATTGTAATTTCAACATCTAGTTTCATCGTTAACTCCTTGATTTTTTCATATTCAATGAAAAGTTTACAAAAAAATCATTTAAAAATTAACCCGAAAGCCCCCTTACTAACTTGTCCTTGATCCAACCTTTCAATCCTTAATAATATATTTTATTCTCGCTAAGTCCATGCAAAATTAAGAGTATCCTATTCAAAACCATGGAAAATCAAGAGGATTGTCTTCACTATTTGATTATATTATGTTATGAAAATGTTGAAGATTACCTCCAAGTTGGGTGAATTTATTGTTAAGGTTTGTCTTTGATTCTTTGTGTTCAAAAATTTGATTAAATGTTGTTTTCCAAACAATATTCAATTAACTAGTCACGCCTTGATGGTTGGATTTTCCCAAAAAAATAGTTTGAATATGATAATTCAATACCAACATATCTTCTTTGCCTTTTTCAACCAAAGGAACAACTACCTAGTCATATGTTTAACCCAAAAGATCCATACAAACAAAGTTATACAATTTAACCTTCTTTGGAACTATAGGTTGTATTATTGATGTTACTTTTTCTTAATATATTTTTCCACCCTCTACGGTACTAGGGGTATCAAACTTTGTGAAATAGCTACCACATTTGAGAAAAGAACCTATTGACTAGCTAGATTTGCAAAAATCTAGGAATCTACAGTATATCATGTTGAGTCAATGGTACAAGTTTGAGCTTCACTACTTAGCCTATTACCCTTTCACTCTTGAGGAGGTATTTTCATCAATGTTGACATCAAAAGGCTCTTCCTAAGTGGGAATAATAATGAACAAATTTTGTTAGTCACTATTGACCACAAACACAAAGGATTTTAGGGTTATGTCACTAACATTATACAAAAAAGGAGTTCATTAATATTTGATTTTTGAAGAAATATGTGTGACATTTGAGACCTCTTACAATTAATTTCCTTACCCATCCAATGTTCCTTATATTCCTACTATAAGGTGATCCTTACATCACCTAATATGCTCATGAGATTATTAGAGTCCCTTGGAAGCTAAGGAGCAAGATTGGTATGTGCATCCACTACTAGTATTGGTCTCTTCTATTTACTCAACAATTATTCTCAACCCAAAATATAGTTTAATAAAATAGTTTCCTATTTTTATTCCCAATGAAGGTTTGTTCACTTTTGACTATCAACTAAGAATATTCAAAAAAATTGTCCTCTTTTGCAACTTGTTTGTAAACTTTGCAATGTTAAATTGTAAAAATTGCTTAAACAAGATCCTATCATGATCTCCCCTATAGTTCTTACATTTTACCATGACCATCATATTCGTCTCTTTTCACTTTATCTCACATTTTAAAATTCTTGTTATGTCCAAATTATTTAAAAAATAAAAATATATATTATAAAAAGAACTCTTGTCTTGTGCTTGCCAGTAAGGACTCGGTGGGATTGAGCTAAGCTCTTACAATATTTCATCATTGACATGTAGGGTTTCCCTTTAACAATCTCTCAAGTATGCGAAGGTGATAAATTATATATATTAGTAGATCTATTCACTTATAATAGTCATGATAATCTCTACATTAATTTGAAAATTCACCAAGATTTCATGAGCCATGTTTATATATATTGGATGGCTATTTGTTTGTTTTTTCATCATATAATGCTAGCACATCATCATTGGTGATTTTTAATTCTTGCAAGGAATAATTTCTAGCAATGTATCAATAACTTATCCCATAAAATGGGCCAAAATTGTGTCAAAGTGTGTGTATCCCATAATTCTAAATTGTAATGAGTGACATGCAAGGATGGGCTCAAGGCTTTCACAAAAAGAGAGATCCTTGTTTCTTAAGCATTTACTATCCCATACGAGAGTGCAAGATGTATTTCACTTTTTAAGTCATAATTTGTTTCTCATATTTGTTAAGGTACACATCAATGGACTCCCACAAATTGGTTCATGGAACTTGAACTTCGTGACCATAAAAGGAGATTTAGTTTTAATCTAGCAATGGTTTTGATGGAAATAGAGGAAAAATTATCTTTATAAATGACGAGTGGAAAAACCATAGAGGTGTAGAGGGTCAAAAGGAAATTTTGAAAAGTTGCAATGGTTCATCCAAGTGAATTTCTAAAATGCAAACTCCATAGATACCTCCAAGCCTATTCTTGGCCTATATAACAATGCCAACAACATATGCAAACCAAGACAAATTAAATGTGGTGTCATCTAAGCATGTACTAAACTTACTATGCCCCACTCCCCACACCCTACTACATTGCACTCTTATCTAGTCTCCTTCATGTATTTTGTTAAGTTGAGAAACCTACTACACCCCACTCACTAAGTGTTAATAGTGTTATTACCTTTATCTCGAAGAGACAAAGAACAATTGGTAAAAGAGGAAAATTAACATGCAACCTCAACCATTTCAACTTCCACAACAATTCTATGCATTTCAATGCTTTATAGGATTGTAGATTTGTTAAGAGGATTATGAATTTGTTTTTGATAAAATAAGCAGCATTTATAGGGTGTTGTACCCTTTACACAAAGATCCCTCAGGGCCAAAAAGAAGCTAGTTCAAACCAGAAATGAACTAGGAAAAGAGGACAGACCACACACAGACAGTTGACAGACAGTTGTCGAACCACAGACGAGGGCTAGACAACCTTAGAATCTTAGGGGAAAAATCTGACTCCCTTAACCCTAGGCCGCAAAGTTGCAACAAGTCACATACCTTGTTAAATAACAAGTTACATACCTTTTTTAACATGGTCCAATTAAAAACAAGTATTTCATGAAGTCACCTAAACAACCTTACATTCAAGTGTGTTATTTAATCTTTACAATTGCTTGCTTTTCACTTGATTTCAAATAGATGGCATTATATATGTAACATAGGGAGGTGATTCCATGTGCTTAGCTTTGTATAATTTCTCAGAGATTCCTGGATTTCTGTTGAATTACATATTTTTTAGAAAATATATCGATTTAAGCCTAAAAGTTCCATTTTAGTGATCATAGAATTGAAGAGGGTTTGATCAAAACTACCTTAAATCCCAAACCCCTGGATAGAACCCCAAGTAGTTTTAAACCATACCTATAATGGAGTCTCCCCTTTACACCCTATCAAATGCTAATAAAACCACACTTTTGATTTTTACCTTTTGGGGATCAAATGACCATTTAAAATCGGCTTTTCGTAACATGTATTATCATTATACTTTTAAAAAAGTAGTTTTAAATAAATTTTATTTTATTATTGGTGACATTTATTTTAATTTCTTTGTGAATGTAAATTTTTCACTGAAATCAAGCTCTGCCTCGTGATTGAAAATAGAAGATTATCAAAAAAGAAATTTGAAAAAATATGAGTGCACTGTATATTGAAGAAGTCCTTGATCCAACAAAAAATGAATTTCCCCTAACATATACAAAGTTGTGTTATATAAAATTTAATTTATTTTGAATCAGAATTGGTTTGACTTTTAAACTTTGATTAAGGAAAAATATTCAATAAAATAATTTTCATTATGAAACCAATTGGAAGCATCTAGATAATTTCATAGTTACAAATATAATTCAAAAATTGGAATTTTATCCTCATGGAAAAAATTATGTGTTATACTATGAGCTGCTAATTTAAAATGATGTTTACGTTGAAAAAATAGTTTTCAAAGAGATGGAAAAGAAGTGCAATTCTTAATTCTGGGCAATTTGAAAATATATTTAATTCTGTGAAAAAGGTTGCTAACAATTAGTTTTGTATCATTCTTTCTAAATTATTCAAGCATGAAATGGTGCCTCGCCAAAGTGAAGATTTAGTTAGAAAAAATCAGTTTAGTGTCCAGTTTGGCCAAAAATTGTAAACTAGTATTATGGGATCACCCAGGACCACATCAATCTTTTGCAAGTAAATATAATTGATGATGTAGAATTTGCAACGCAATATTTAACATTTAAACAATAGCGCCAACATTAACTTTTTATGCATATATTGCATGGCATTTGTGAAATTGGATCAAGATATCATATCTATAAAAATTTAAGAATACTTAATCTTTTTTACAAGATTTAAGTGAAGTAAACCATACTTGTGCATTATTTTTATGTGCAAACCAAAGAGCAATAGCATTTAATTCAATTTACTTAGGGCATACTTAATGTACTCTTTTTAGGTGCAAGCTAAAGAGCAATGACATTTAATTTATTTTTTACAACATTCATTATTTCCTAAATTTCTTAGCCACTAGCCAACATTCCCTTGGTTTATTACACATAGTAGAACTTTTAGGCAATCAAACCAAATTGTTGTTCAACAATCTCAATTGCTTTTTTATTGACCTTATTTTATTTTCTCAAAGCATACAACTTGAGTGCTTTATATATTTGATGTGGTTTACACATAGTTGACATAAAATGATTCTAAGGACCATTTCACATGATTTCTTGCATTTCTTTGTTGTGCACACACTTCTATGGAACATTGATGGAAAACATCACAACATCCTTCAAAACAATCTTAAATCAACACTAAAACCCCATACGACAATTTTTCACTACTAATTTCCAAACCTACTTTGACAAACGATAGTAAAAACACTCAACAATTTGACTTATGTTTGGGAGAGAACTAATTTATTAGACTTGAAAATTACAATATAAATTTACACCTTAGAAATAATGAAAATAAATGTTTTCACTACACTTAGAAAATAAAATAATTAAACAATAATAAATATTAGGAGTTAGAATTGGCATTCCTAAGTAATATTGTAATAAATACTATATCTAATGCTTAAAGTAAAGGTTATCTTTCTCCAATTATCCATTCAAGAAGGTACTTTTGACATCCATCTAAAGTACCTTCCATCCAAATTGAGAAACAATATAGATAACCGACCAAAAGGTTACCACTTTTATAGTAGAGGAAAATGTCTCTTCATAGCCTACTCTTTCATGTGCATATCCTTTAGCAACAATACAAGCTTTATACTTGTCTAAAGAACCATCTAATTTACACTTTATAAATCTATTTACAACAAATGCATTTCTTCTCTATAGGAAAAGTTAGCATCCAAGTCTTATTTTCCATTAAGGCATCATATTCCACCTTCATGGAAACTTCTCATTCAAACTTCCCTTTGGCCTCTACAAATGTATTGGGCTCAAATATTTATAAAATGGTAGAATTTCAACAAAAAATTACTTACTCACTATGTTGCACACATTGTTTCCATGAACATGTAGATCAACCAGCAATCACCTTTAGCAATTCATCCTCCTAAACATCCATCATCATGGTATAATAACACTTTGGTATCTTTTGTTGGCCCTCTTGATTGTCTTGTGTGACAGAGTAGTACTCTCTCCTCCAACTAATACCTCCAAGGATTTTTATAATGTTTTTTATTTGATTTGAACATCAAAACTTGTCCCAAAATTATAAGTATGTTGGTGTGTATAACGCATTTTACCTATCTAGCTCACTAATAGGTCTTATTCACATGTTAAGTTTACTTCAGTCCTAAGAAATATTTCTAGAAGTGTTAGGTATCATGTTATCTTGTCTTGTCTTGGCATTTAATACTTGTGTCCTAGGTCATTTAATAATTGTTAAGGTAGTTGTCTCATTGTACAAGATTAAGACACATGTTGTGATCTTGTATAATCCCATATCACAACCTCATCATTGTAAGCAAGGCATCATACGTATATTTCATATTCAATCAATCAATATTGCTCCCTTAATCATAGCAAGTTATTCTTGCCATTTCTTTCTTGTGGAAGATATTCTGGTTTGGCAATTGATCCAGGGGTGTTGGGAGTTCACGTTTAACTCCTACATAGTACTAGAGCTTCAGTGTTGCAAACTCCTTCTTAGATATGATGGACATATTTCAGCTTGAAGAATTTATTGGGTGTGATTCGGGGTTTTAAAGATCTCATGGTTGAGTCCAAGGTGTTGGAGAAAGACATAATTGGTTTTTTTTAGTCAAAATTTGACATATTAGACCAAATCTGCAAGGGTTTCAAGTTGGGTAAAGGTTACTAGATATTGAAGGTAACTAAATTTTGGAGCACTTTGGGCCAAAACAAACCCTACCATCACATTCAAAAGGCCCAAAAACCTAAAGATCGTCTATCAAATCGTTGAAATTGGACACTTTATCTCAAGGGCATCAAAGGTTTTTTCTCAATTAGCATATTACGTACGATTGTACAA
>VDFB02078583.1:0-37677 GCA_007258455.2 Sequoia sempervirens | reverse complement strand
CCACTATCTGGTTTGCATGTTCTATTACTCTTGATGTTTAAGTCTAACAAACTTTCACTGTTGAATCTTTAATACCTTTTCTCTCTCTTTTTTTTTAATTTTTGGTCTAAACTTTAGATTCTTAGATGCATTATGCTTTGTTATAGCTTTATATAGCTTATCTTTAAGTTTTTGCATTTTTTTCCTCACGACTTTATGATACAATCACTTCTTATACTTGCAAGCAGACGGAGGTGCTTGGACGGTTGCTTTGTAATTTAACATTACTCGTTCCTGAGGGGATTATAGTGTTTTCTTCCTCCTTTGAGTATGAGAACCAAGTTTATGGTGCATGGACAGAATCAGGGATCCTGTCCACTCTTGAAAAGAAAAAACGTGTCTTTCGAGAACCTCGGAATAATGCAGCTGTGGAGCTTACACTACAGGATTACAAGGAGAACATAATGGCATCATCCACCAAAGGCATCAATGAAGATAGGGCAGGCAAAGGTGCTCTTCTTCTAGCTGTAGAAGGTGGAAAGATTTCAGAAGGAATCAAATTTAGTGATGGAATTGGGTCGTTGTGTGGTAATGGTAGGGCTCCCCTACCCAAGCCCATCCGATCCAGAATTGATTGAACGCATTAAGCACATTGATCGGCAGGGAACAAAAGCCATAGTGGGGGGCACATTATTACCAGTGAGTGCAGATACCGATGAAATAACTTCTATGCAATCAGGATTAAACATTTTGCGTTGCTGCAACCAAAAAGGAAGAGAATATTATGAGAATCTTTGTATGAAAGCAGTAAATCAATCAATAGGTAAGCAGAGTGCAGAACTTGTAAAATTGTTATTCAATATAGAAATGTTGGGGCATCGATTTTGCTCTTTATTGTTTAAAATTCAAAATTTACTTTGCAAAACTAACTTTCGCATCTAATGCAGGTCGAGCAATCAGGCATGTTGGAGATTATGCTGCTATACTGCTAGTTGATGCTCGCTATGCATTATCAACAAGGGAGGTTGTCATTGTCAATTCAGCATACTGTGTTTACTTTTTAAAATTCTGGAAATTTTGTGACCCAAACCTGAGTCCTCCCATCAGAAACTCAGATAAATTGTCAGTAGGAGACATCGGAAAATGTTTGCTGCACGAGGTAATGGTCTAACACACGAGGAATGTGGGAAATTATCAATTTCTCACAATACCTAGTGTCCAGTCCTAAGAAACATCTTTTAACTGTTTCAGGTAATTTTGGAGAGATTCAAAGGTTGCTTCATCAATTTTTCAAATACAATCGGGCACGGAATATAAAAGAGATGCCCTGAGGCCATTTTATAACTTGGGAGGAACATGTAAAAGTATTTGTACTTGTTAAGCACGTAACTAATTTGCAGCGATCTAAAACTGCTCACAAAGAGGCCCATTCTCCCTTCAAAAGATGTCTATTGTCAAATTGGTTCCAGATGATAAGTGTTGTCACTTACGATGATAATGTTTTAAGTTGTGATCATCTCAGTAAAAGAATTGATGCCGATTTCGGAAATGAGCTGTTGAGAAACAATGTAGAACGTTTCATTCAAGTGGTCCCTTGTAGGCATCATTAATTTCTTTTCATATGCTATAGGCCTATGGCTTGTGAAAATGGATTTCACAGGGTTGTTACGGGATTAATTGTTCAGAAATTTGGAATCAAATTCATGTTAAGGCATCATTCTTTCCTGCCATGATTTTAGATGTTGATGTTGACATGAGGTCTTGATTTTAAATGTTTAGTTCGGCACAATGACCTGATATTAATATTAGGTTGGCACAGGGCCCTTATTATGAATATTAGGCAAGGCAGGACTTACACGAGAACAATATCTCACTGTAATTTACTTTTTCTTATATTGCAAAATTCTTAGCAAATTACGTGAACTGATCCATTTTAGGTTTCCCACTTTTGATTTAATTAAGAGATTGAAGATGCACCAATTCTAGTATGACAAAGAGATCAATATTGCAATTCCTTATAGGCTTCGTTTATATTTTGTTGGGTTATCCACATATCATTCAAGGTTGTAATATAAAACTCAGATTTGCATAAGAGAGAGTTGTTGAATGGACTACAGCTATATAAATGGATGGTTTACCACATTATATTCATTTTCATCCTGCCCAAATTTGGATTTCTCTTAAGTTTTTGGCGATGACACTTAAATTGTTAGACGTGATTCCATATTTTAGTATACTAGGGTGATTTTTATTTTTTTCTTGCAGGATGTCCGGTTGTGATTTACCATTAATGTCTTGTAGGATGTTCGGTTGTAAAGTTTTCAGAAGTTCTTAAGCGAAAAATAACAACTGTTTATGGCATATACAACACAGATGAACCCACTTGAACATAACCAAATGCTCTAATTGCTTCGACAGCAAAGAATATGTAATGAGTGAAAGGTGAAAGGGACTTGTATGGGTACCTCTTACTTTCTCTCCACCTATGATTCTCTACCCAGTGCTACATTGGACAGGAGAAAAGAATGAAGAATGAGAGGATGTTGAGAATATCAGATGGGAAAGACTCTCATGCTATAAAGTTTTTTACTTGAAGCATATAAAAGGAGTGGATATGATAAAGATCTTATGGAGATGACCTTGTAGTATTGTTGATTGCACACGACAATTAAGAGGGGGGTGAATCAGTTGTACCTTAAAACTTCAAACCCTCACAAACATTCAGATCCACATTAATTCAATTAACCCTTAATCTGATAGGATGATTTATCATGAAAGCAAATAATATAAATAGAAACGCATCAACACCATGCACAAAGGAACAACATATTTACATGGAAAACCTAAGATGGGAAAAACCATGGTGAGGATTAACTCACAATATAAAGTAATATCAACACCAGATACAATAGGGCTCACTATCAAAGAGCTCAGTGCCCAAAGAAAGAAAGGCTCCCTGCTAGAATAGATAAGAAGATAGAGAAGAATGTTACAATGAGAAATTCATCTCAAAGCAACAGAAAAATCTACCATAGCATCACCAACACCTTCAAAGTCTTTATGAAGACTTGTAGACACCTTCTGCTCACTACATTCAATAATCTAACACATGAAAGCTTTCACTGCACTTCTCAAATTCACACTCTAAAACTCTATAATTCACATCACTCACATCATACTCATCTATCTTATCATCCCTCAACAACTCAACACTTATTTATATCATCTTCAATCTTGAAAACATTCTCCAAGGTTGGTTATGCACTTCAACTGTGCAAATTCAAATTAAGTTGGCACCAAAACATTCCTATGGTAGAAAGGAATGAAGGCGGACCACAACACACCTTAGCTAGGACCTAAATCCACTCATACACATCACGCTATGCTTCCACAAACAACAAAGAAAATTCGCAAAATTAGTGTAAACACCCAAGGTTGTACGAACCTATGTTAATACCATTGACACTTAAGTACACACTTCCTCAAATCCAAGGACAACTCGCAGACACCATCTAACACTTGAACACAATCTAGAGTATTCCACGAACACCTTAAAATCCAACAAATTCCTTCGCAACAACTTTCACTTGAAGAATGTACACACCCAGTACACTCAAACAACTTTGTCATGAACTGTAACTCAAGAAACTGATTTCCAAAGCACCAAACCATGAACAAATTTATCTGAAGAAAGATACACACTATCAATATACTTCAAGATCTGCAAGACTTGAAACCACTCTATGGAGAAATGTGGAGCAAGGACATTTCTCCCAATCACCTCTACAGTATACAGTTCACACACTGGTGAACACACCTTCCTCTACACAATGATCTAGCACACCAAATTCTAAATGCAACACCTTTGAACACATGTGATCAACATATCCAAACCACACAAGCAGATATTCAACCTAGAAGAACTGCAAAGCAAAAGGGTGTGTGCAAGAAGTTGAGTCCACTTTTTGGCCAAAAAGTGGAAGTGTTTTCCCTAATTTTCAGAATTTGTCACATTTGACCTTAAAATATGAAGCACTTAGAAATGGAATCTTCAAAAACGTCACTCATCATAAAATGTAGTACTTAGAGTCTAATTTCCAAATATGTAATTTATATCAATACCCAGATGGTAAAAAATGATTTTCAATACTAAAAACCATTGTTTAAAAGTCATTTTTTTTACCATACCATGCACATGTACGTCATCCATATTTTGACTTAAATACTCATATTTTCTAAATCCTTTTGGGAAAAGATTTGTAACTCACTCAAGCACATTCTCGATATTTTTTTGTAATTTTTTATTGAATTTTTTTTGTTAAATTTTTATTGGCCATATTTGTTGTTTTGAAAAATTGTCATGTACATCACGCATAAGATGACCTAAACTTATCGTTTTTTTTATTTTTATTTTAAATTGAAAAGAATTATGTCCGGCACGCTTTGCATTCATTTTATAAAAAATATTTTAATAAACGCTATTAAAATACTCATTTAAAACCCCGATATTTCAAGTTTATGGACCAATTTCATCATAAATTAATTGAAAAATACAAAAATAAACCAATTGTAAAAAAGTTTACATATTTGGAATTTGCACTATCTTATCTATAATGGGTTTTAATTTTGTCAAAAAATTCTGTAAAATAGGTCTTCAGACATATGTCCAAAGTCACTATTTTCTTGTGACATTGATATGACCTTCAAGTTGCAAGTCATACCAAATCCAAAGCTTAGGTTCGGGTCCCCAAGCCATTTCTTGAACCAAAAAATAAGCCAAAATCCTGACCTCAAAATTCATATTTTAAAAAACGGGATCTCGTTTCTACAAAACAAGATCCCGTTCTAAAACGGGATGTCATTTCTACAAAACGGGATCCCATTCAAAAATGGAATCTTGTTTCATAAAAAATATTTTTTTATGGTTCTGCGAAATAGGATCCCATTTTGAAAAGTTGTCAAAAACATAAAGTTTTCAAAACGGGATCTCGCTTTGAAAAGTTTTCAAAAATGGAAAGTTTTCAAAATGGGACCCTGAACCTAAATGGGATTCTGTTTATTAAAAAATGGGATCCCATTTTATTGAAGCTGATTTCAGGTTTTTTTCTAAGGCAAAAAATTTCACGTTTTGTGGACTCATCTTCTTGCATTTACCCAAAAATAGAACACTACTCTGCAACACTACAACACACTATTTCCTCTTTTTATTCAATTTTCTCCAAAGCACTTGGAAACCAAGCACTAGAAACATACCATCAACATCTTTAGTACTTCCTCATCACTATCAAGCCAACTGCAACATATACATTCATAAATAGAAGCTTATCAAAGCAACACTCGAGGTTGACACCAATAAGTTATTAAAGACAACATAAAAAAACTAATCAAAGCATCTTCAGAGACAACACCAACTCAATACCAATTGCACATCCTTGCAACAAACTCCTTCTCATATAGTTGACATCAATGACAACATGTTGGAGTAACAACTAACACCTCTGGAGTGCAAGTTGGTACAGACAACTATGCACACTGCGTAATGAGTGCTCTTCAAATTAGGAGGGGAAGCTCCCTCTTTAGTGCTAATTTGTGTGTAAAAAGTAAAGTAAACTAACTCCTATCTTTTTTTTCTTAGCTGGAAGTGGCACAAGGTTAAGAAAATCATGAATGTTGTAGCTAAGGATTTTCTGGTTTGCATATCAATAACTACGACTAAACTAAATGCTTTAATCTATCCAATCTCCTCAAGAAAATAGAGCATGAGGAAATGGAGTAGGAATGTTCTTATACGATAAACTTCATGTACAAATTGATGCAATACCAGATACCAAAACCACAACTATTCAGGGTACTTCTAACCCAAACTTGTCAGGAGAAGATCAAATTGAACAAGCAACTAGAATTGTTTTATCTTTACACCAAAAATCACATTGTTTCACCACAAGGCATCATCAAGCCAAATCACTTCAACACTACTTCATATCATCCTCAAGCTTCAAAACATCTTATTCATCATCAAAATGTCTATACCAATCAATAACCAGATTAGAATCATTGAAAACAGTCCATACTCTCAACATGCACCAATTCACTCATTTTTCCAACTTACTTTGTAAGGAAAATTAACAACAAACCATGCTTTCTTGCTACAAACTAGTTATCAATCCTCCAAGACACAAAGTTCATCATATTTTTATTGAAACAATTCAATACATAAGTATAGAAACATCAGATCTGCCTACTCTGCAGTCAAGACACCATTCATGCATATTGGACTCACATTCCAAATCACCAAAACTATTAAACTCTGCCTCTAAACTCTTTCCAAGCCTTGGAACATTTTTAACAACATTATTTGAGCAGGTTCAACATAAACCAATCACATATATCACTGTCTAATCAGAAATCTCAACCTTATACATTCAAGCACCGGTCTTCTAGTAGCATTGCACCTTCACAAAATTGGGTATAACAAGCAACCCATTTTGAATCTCCAAAAACTATTCACTGATCTAGGGACCCATTTTGCTCTAGAGAAACATATCACAAAATCAAATACACTTGTTTTGAAACATTTATCAGAAAATCAGTTTTTACATTGTCAAAAGGCCCAAATAGGCCTATTTAACAGAGGAAATGGTCTCTAATCATCATCAACTTACCAATTATCTTTGAAAAATCTTTCAATAGGTCCTTGAACTCAAGAATTAATAGTCATTTGTTCATGTAAACCCTTTAATATGCTTCTAATAAAAAGCCCTTGTTTTATGCTACATAATGCACAAATGAATGAGGGTTTTAAGGAATTATGCACTACAAACCTCCTGCCACCTCATAAATTCTTTAGAAATGTTTAATTAGGTTTTTGAATGATCTAGGAGCCTTTACCAACCCCCTACAACTGTTATTCCTTCATAACCATGACTATAGCAGCAACTCTTGATTGAAAATCCCTTCAAAAACACTATAGCAGCAACTCCATCATTCTATCCTCATTTCCTCTACACAAAACAACTTAACCACAACCATAAACAACCTAATATAACCCTACTCCACTGATCTACAAGTCTAGTTCGGTGGAGTAGGCTTTAATTTTCTTATTAGACTCTCAAAATCCTATTTTAAGGGTTTGTAATGGAACTACCAAAAATGCTATCAAACAACTGATCTACTTGATCAAATCACCTCTAAATAGATTCAGAAGGATGTTAGCTCTCTGTTATATCAAGGAAAAAAGGATTCCAATCCCTTTTCTACAATACAGTCCATACAAATGAATAAATAATAGAAAGAACATTGTAAATTAACAAAACATAGTACTTTTATTGATGTTAAACTTCAAGAATACAAATCTTCTCTCTTCTTCGACTTTACAATGCTTTATAGAGACATTTCCATCAGTTTTTGCAACTGTCCTTTCATCTCCAACTGACTAACCAACTTCTATACTGAGGTGACCCGTATTTTGAATTTTACAAGTTTTGCCACTTTTGCAATTTGTGCAATAAAACCACATTATTTGAAATTTGACATATCAAACCCCCTAATGACCTATTGGAGATTTCAAATACATCATTTATGACCTCCTAGACCTCTTTATAATTTTTTACAATAGAAAGTTCAATTGTTTTACAATTTTTCCAATTAGAGGCAACTAGTGAGCAAGGTGCTCCTGCACCACAAATTCACAATGTGAAGGAAAGGTGGCATAATAATTTGTTCGGCTAGGAAGAAGTTTATTAGAAACAAACAAATATACGATAAATTGGGTACAACTTCACAACATGAAGGAAAGGTGGCACAACAATTTGCTTGAATGTATAGGTTTATTGACACACACAATAAACAATAAGCTTTAGGTACGGATTCACAACGTGAAGGCAAGGTGGCACATCTATTTGTTCATCTGAATACGCTTATTAGAAACAAAACAGAGAATAGCCAACTAGGACAACAAATTGCATAAGTGAAACACGCATACAATAAACGATCAACTAGCCACTATATTTAACTAAGATAAGCAAATACCATAAAAATAACATGAAGGCAAGGTGGCACAACAATTCATCATCATAGTAAAAACTCGTTGAATAGATACAAAACAACAATATTACAGGCAAGGTGGCAGAGCATATATTACTATCTCGTGCAAAAGTTAATTACAAATGAGTAGAAAGCTCTTATTTATAGACATCAAAGGTGTAGGGAACCATAAAATCACTTTGAGTCAACTACAGTCTTGCAAGCATGCAAGATTTTATTGCTAAACCCTAATAAAGGAAACTATACAGTTAACTGGAAAGCTACCACTAGTTAACCGAAACAGGTCTCAACTGAACTGGACAAGTGCAAGCATGTGTGTCCTTATTGAAATAATAATAATTGATAACTAACATCAGTTATCTACTCCTAACTAAAAGTCTAAACTCCTGCGAAGATAATTCCAAGGAAGAGATGTGCGTGCATGAAATCAACAATAAGAACTCAAGACTAGATGTCGAGTTAATTGTTGCTCTTGACTTTATCCTTGAAAATAACTGCAGGTTCCAATTGGTAGATCACTCTAGATCATCATGGTCTAACATCTCATCCAGGAACTAATCGCTTTCCTTATCCTCTGGGACTTTGACGCTATCCACGATGATAATCTTCCTACTCAACTCTCTTTCACCTCCCATGCATACTCTGAATTCTTCAATTCCCTTTCTAAAACTAGTTGTCATCACTGAGATGTGATCCAACTTAGATGCATAGGATCTCCCTCAAGATTATCATGAAGCAGCCCCTCAAACTCAGCTTATACTACATCAAGTTCAACATACGTGCCATCCTCAAGATGATAACAGCATGGGATCTGAGTGAAAAAGTTGTTGATGAGTCTGACAGCTTCAGTAACGCTCTCCTTGAGTGTATTCAACCTAGTAGAGATCCTCTCGCATGTCTCCATCCTGAAAATGTGTTGCTCTCTCCAAGCAAAGATCTTTTTATCTTCTTCTATCTCCAAAGTATCATATGCAACTGCCAACTAGGATATGAGAACATGATCCTTCGCCAAGCCTTTTGCTACCATAACCTCGAGCTGCAAGATCCCTTGACAAAGTCCATGCGCATCACTCCTCAACTGATATAGCTTTGCGAGAAGATGTCGATTTGTAACAATGATTTTTTCAACCCAATTGTCCAAAATTTTACCATGATTGACTAATTGATCCAACTTATATTGTTTTGCAAGTGTAATTTGTGGAAGAATAGGTTCCCTACTCAGATTTCCATGAACAAGATCAGAGATATACTATCGAAGTTGCCTCATTTCAGCCTTAAGAAGCACTTTTTATCTTTCGCCCTTCATGACGACTCTTCAAGATTATTTGTGACAATATTGACAACACTAGTACAAAATATATGACTAAATAAACTACTAAAAAATTGCATATAAATGACTAATTTTGGTCATGTGACCATTAGTAGTTTATTGTCATCATTTATAACGCTGACTAAATTTATGACTAAACTATTTTTAGTCATTTATTTAGTCATATATTTAGTCATTAATTTTAGTCACGTGACTATTTTAGTGGTTTATTTGTAGTCATTTATAACACCACCAAATTTATGACTAAACTATTTTAGTCATTTATTTAGTCATGGTAGTGATTTGTTTAATTATATATTTAGTCATTAATTTAGTCATATATTTAGTCATATATTTAGTCATTAATTTAATCATATATTTAATCATGTATTTAATCATGTATTTAGTCATTAATTTAGTCATTACTTTAGTCATATATTTAATCATTACAAATAAAATCTAACTTAATTAATCTTCACAAATTAATGCATATAAACTTCAAGTATCATAGATATTCAAATGTTGAAGAAGCACCATGAAATGAAGACTAAAATGTTTGAACAAATATGATTGATCAAACACAAACAAATTACAAATCAAGAGGAGCCACAACATAGTATTTATGAGTGGAAAAAAAACCACTCTGAAAATTTACTTTATTAAAACCTCATTGGCAAATCAAAATCTCATTGGTTACATTCAATGTCTCAGTGACACTGTACAACTTACAAACACTATATAAACATAATACTCCTATTTTCATATACTTGTATTGTTTTCCCCTTCCTTAATTACAGTCCTTTTGGGAGGGCAATGACCTCCTATAGGGGCTTGATCCATTTAATCCCCTTGCAAATCCATAGTTTTCTCGCCACTATTGGTTTTGACTCCTCCAAACTCTTCCTCACTAGTATTCACCTTTCACTTCTTCAATTTGGAGCTATAGCCTGAAAATAAGGTTTCAAAATTTGCACATCAAAAACTCAGAAAAGTCAAATAATGCAAAGGATAAATTTCAAACATTTTCTTTTCCTTTTCCGACTATGGCACCTTAAACTTAGGCACTAGATTTAATGTTTCCTAGTTATCTCTTACAAATTTTAAAAAGATGAATTCATGCAAGACAACAAAAAAATAGAAAATATTCAATTAGTGATATACAACCACCTTATTCCTAAACAACTGATCAATAGCTTGATTATTGATTGTAAATTTGTAATTGATATGCTTGAAAATTTCCTTTCCTATGTGTGAATTGGAGCTTTGGATGAGGTTATGAACATCCATCAAAAACATATTTAGAATTAGATTTTTATTAGATAACACAATTCTCACATGAACTATAAAAATGCATCATTATATTCTCAGATCATTTGAGTTTGGTCCATTGATAAAAATGAAAGCCTCAAATAGAGTACTCCAATCCTAGAACATATTGCATTATGATACAAATTAAATACCTAGCTGATTTGGATCAACATAAGGGAGTGAATAAACTTGCTTTCCACCTGTACTACCATTTGGAGCCACACGCTCAGAAGACACATCTCTAAATTCTCCAAAGACCTGCACGAAGTAATTTTCATTCCTATCTCCTATGTACAAAATGCTAATGGATAGAAGTTAAAACTATGCTAGACCTATTACAACTTTATCCCATAGTTGTCAAATGCATTCCCCAACTCTAGGAAAACACCATACAGGAAACTAAAAATTAATACATGCAAACATAATAAACATGAAATTTGCAGAGTCTGTGAATACTAAACAAGCTTTTGGTAAAAATAGCATTTAATATCATTGACAATCCAAATCACAGTCAGTGATCCATCATCAGGATTAAAGAAAATTATCCTAATGATGGATCACAAAGTGTGATCTAGAACATTGATGAAATTAAATGTATAATTTTTTTTACCAGAATCTTGTTACAAATGCAAACAACACATATTCAGCTCATCTAGTCATATCTAGCAAGGGAATACATTACAAAATAACCTATATATACTATATAGATGCATTTATTAATTTTACTATTCTGAAATAAATCTGCACTAATGGTAAGCTCCAATGACAATTTCAAAAAATATGGATGACAACAAAGTTACATACCAGTGTTGCAGCTTGTAGCAATTCAAAAAGATTATGGTTAATGTTTTCCTTTGAATTCTCAATGCCTACAATAAAAATCCTTAGCCAAGATCCAATTAGGTATGCCAACCATAAACATGCAATAACCCATCATGTACTTAGGAATGAAGTTATATTTCAATTCAAGCATTGCAAAACATGAAATAACAATGAAAAACATGAGATAATGGAGTTTAGTCCCTTCATTACAAATAGGTCATGAATATAACCTCTACAGTGTGAGATTTCAGTGAGTCTATGTTCAACATCATCTTGTTGAATCTACCCTGTCTTAGGAACACTTTCTTTAACCTTCTCTACATCTGTAAATTTAGGCTTTTCACATCCTGAAAGATCCAACTGCCTGCAATTCTTTTGCATGCTACCATCTATTGGATTTGGCAGGTTTTCAAAGGCCTTTGCAACCATACAAGAAGAGGTACATTGAAGTGTCAATTTACCTGGGTTGATTTTTAGATTTACAATGATAAAAGGGTAGGGAATGCTACAGGTCTGTTATGAAGGCATATATCATAATAGTGAAGTGACAGTGAGAGGATCAAGGATAACAAAGAAAAGTGTTAAGGATACAAATCCTCCTGATCTGTATAACAAGTGAGTTGTGGACAAGGCCTTGTATGCATGATGCATTTTCTAAATTTATCACAATTATTTCTTTTATAATTATGACAGGCTCACAAATTCTCTCAATGAAAAAAAAGTTGTTTGTTTAAAGGTAAAAAATCATATAACTCTTGTCAAATTTTAAAATGTTAGTGCTAAAAGCATTATGTAAAAACTGTTTACCTGGTTGTTATTGCTAGATATATTATAAAAATAAAATTTCCCACCTGGTTTGTTATTCAAAATATAGACCATGCTCCTCTATGCTAGTTTATGTTCATGATAAAAATGTCTTCATGCAAGACTGTATTGTTTGTCCTTGCATAGTTAAGCTTGGTTGTTGTTGATGTTCATGAGAGAAATGCATCAAGGTGAAACTGCATTGCTTGTCCATAATCAATAGTTCAGCCAACACCTGCCTTGCTTTGTCTGAAACTAGTTGTTGTCAATGATCTGTGAAGATAGATGAAAGAGGAAAGGAGTCAAGAATGACAATAGGACTAAGAAATACCACAATATGAAAATTGTTACGTTTTCTATTATTTAAGGGGATGAGGGTAAAATATGGCTGTTGACTTGCAAGCCCCTAGCAAAGATAATGCCATAAGAGCCACCAATGATTATAAATGCATGAGAACCTCAAATTGTAGACAACTCTAGCAGGAAAATGATTATAGAAAACACGAGCACAAAAACATATGCATACACTAGAAAAAAAAACAACATACATATAAGATCATTTTCAATTTTTGGAACTGTGCTATTTGTTGTGAATTGGGTGACTTATAAACTAGCTTATGAAATCATGCACTGAAAACTTATTATCAAGATATCATAGTTTGTCATAATAAGATTTTTTTTTTTTTTCACATTGGCCATATGTATATTCACTTGATTACAACTACAAAAACAATTCTCTACTTGAAGTTATCTCACAAAAATCCAAGTTTGGAAGAATCAAAACCCTTATCCAGCAAAACTGGCTACTACAAGAAAATGAGATGAAGTCTCATGCTTAGTTATGTGATTCAAAATGAAGGGCCTTTTTCCTCATTGGCCTTATATGGACTCTAGTATATATAGTAGATCAAAAGCCTTGTACAACCTAAAAAATTGGGCTTAGACTTGTGGAAACATCAAGTCAATTCCAAAGGCAGGCACCTTGTGGTAGCTGTGGGAACACTTTTCAGATCATTGAAGGTAAGAGTTCAACTTATAATGCACATAACTAAGCTGACCCCTATGTACTGCCACAGAGTCACCTGAAGTTGGGGGTTATGACCACCCCATTTTTTGTACCATTTGTATCAAGAAATTTATCGTAACATTTATACAATGTTGTGTAGTGGTAATGAAGGCACTAAAAAGAGTTTGAACATTGTCAAAATCCACTCATCACACAAAGGCAGTGTACGACTGCTATGCTAGGTTGTGGCCTAAAAACTTAGGAGTACTTGGTTCAAAAATCTTTAAACACATGCAAACCTAGAAGAATAATTCATATATAAACACATGGTGAAACATCATTTGTGTGGTGAGCTCACAAATCTAATTGTCTAAATGCATAGCCTAAGACATGCTTTAAATGAGAATTCTTTGGGGACAAAATTTAGATAAAATATAATAAATGGAGAATACATGAAAAATATGAAACTAGATGAAGGCATAAATAAAATAAATCACATGACCCCCAAGAAATTCAAAACAACATGACCCAAGGAAATAATATAAGAAAATTCATGACAAGAAATATATCTTTGATTGGTTGTTTATGTGACTCATGTTCATTCAAACCTAAATAATCTAAGGAACATTCGCAAAGCCCAAACAAATGCAACAAGTTGTGAAAGAAGGGAAATTTTTAAAAATAAAATTGTAGGTGTTGCACAAGTTGCAACAAATGGTGAATCATGAGAATCCTTTAGAGGGAACCTTCCAAGCCCAAAAGGAATTCCTCCAACATATCCCCCATGTCATTACTGTAGAGGAAATTTAGAACCACAAACCTAATCATGGAGCTCAAGATAAAGTCTACAGTTTCTGATTCGAGCTGGACAAAGAACCAGGCCCAGATGGATTTTTGACTTCCTTATGTCAATTATTTTTCTCATTCTTGTTTGACATCTTGGTACACCAAACACTATAAAAGGCTTCAAAAGTAGGAAAAAATATTTGGAAGATCTCATGTGAACTTTAAGCATACCACATTTGTTAATTTCTATGTTGTATGTTGTTTTGTTCAAGGGATTGTTTAGCAGAGATCACAAAAATGTTGAACGATCCCATTTATATTGATCCATAATACATATGGTCCATATAAATGAAACTAACCAACTCTCAGATATCCAAATCTTATTATTTAAGAAGAATAAGAAAAACTAATTTTATCCCAGTTTCATCAATTTCTTCAAGTACAGATTATCACTATTTATAAATCTAGATTTGATTAGAAGGAAAAGTTATATTTATTTGTTTTTCTTTTCTAGCTTGATCCAACATATTCTTCAAGCAGAGATCACCTAATTTGGGAAGATAGATAGCTAATAAGTTGCCTCATGCCTCTTCGCTAATGGTGATATATTCTATTATTTCCAACTTTTATCTATCACATATACTTTTTGTTTTAGTAGATTTTAGATGAAATGGGAAAGACAATAAGATACAGATCTATGCCTATTATTAATAAAAAATAATACAAGAAAGAAACCTGCACAATATGCACATAGACCTTAGCAAGAAGAAGCTTTTAGGAAAATCGAATGAAGCCAATTAATAGAAGTTCTTCCCTTTATTGCCCTGCAGAGATGACAAAGCAAGAGGACTGAAATCATGAGATGGAACATCAATAACAGTAACAAAATTCACAATGAATAATAGTTCATATGCATATCTCACTCAAGAAAGTTTAAGTAATGGATTGGTCCTTTCATATTATAGAGGGTTATTTTCAAAGCTTAGATTGCATTTTATGATTTTTTCCAAGATCAAACTGTTTCTTTAAGATTAATTGCAACTCCACAACAAGTTTATAGTATAAGACAATTTGAAAACAATCTTAATACCTGAAATCCAACCTCATTTGGCTACCCATTAGTTAGCATGCAAGAACATCTAGAATCAAACTAAAATCTTTACAACATTAAAGATGACTAATATTTTCACTTTCTCTAGAGTGCAGTACTTCTAAATATATTGGTTTCTATATTTTGCAAAAAACCACCTACCTCTAAGCAATAAAGGCCTCTACATTTGAGTGTGCCACCATGCTATACAATAAATCACACCACTCATATAAACCTACAATTTCACAGCCACTGATAGATAACTTTTTAACTGCACTAAATTAATGTAGAGCCAGGGTGTAGACAAAACCAATAAAGAATATTGTCTAAATTAGTACTCTGTAAAATCTTCAACAAACATACTAAATTCATGGGGAAGGTTGTATCTAAAAAATACTAATATGTTTCTCCTTTTTAATACTTGTGGATAGTGTAGTTTTAACCACAACATCAAACAATAATGATTTCTATTGCTAGTTGTCCATCAATAATTGTTTCCATTGTTACTACCAGTGGTATATAATTTAACTTTTGTCCATGCCTCAAGTGCCATTACAAAATGTCTATTACAATCCAAAAGCATGGACCCTTTTAACATTGATGAATCTTTTTATATTTAGAGTGGGAGGACCCATCTTTCCTATTTAAGTGCATGCAACCCATTTGGTTTATCTATCAAGTGAGTACTTATTGAGAACTATATTCTTGGGTTGTTTTTAGTTGCTTTTATTTATCTAGGCTAGGCTCTGCAATCTTGTTAAGTCTTCTCCTCTGTGTGAATGATCAATGTTTAAGTAAAGAAACAAAGAAAGATTCATTATTTTAGTAAAGGACTTCAAGGGTTTATTATTTATAGAGTTGTGCATATTCTAACATTTTCCAAAATCATGCAGAAGAGGATAATAAACAATGGTAGAAACATAATCCCTGTAAGTTGAAATAATAGAATTGTAAACCCTAAAATTGCATGGGACAAGAAACTAGATGAGGTGAAGAACCAAATATATCACTAGATTTGCCACTCTTTGATCTAGGGCAACAATATGATGTTATTTTCTATTGAGAATTGGAAGAAAATTGCATAGTTGAACAACTATTGACTTCTAAGAAGATTACAAATCCATATTAGGCACCCACAACAATAAAAATATTGGTCTTGTTGCTCCTAATGTTCAAAAGATGTCTAGTTAGCTAATAAGGTAATCAAAAGCCAGGTATTCACTAGGGCTAGAAATAGGTCATTTGATATTTTGGTAGTCTGTCTAGCTAATTTTTTTTGGAAAGTAGGATGTCTTGAATGGAACTACATAAGATTTTATGCCAACCTTCCAAAATATTAAGTTTGAATAAGTATCTAACACTATTATAGTCAGGGCTCCGCCAGTAAGTCCACCATTGCTTCTAGAAACAAGACTTGAATTGTCCAAAGAATGATTGAGAATACTAGGTTGGAAAGTGAAGTTCTTTTGCTTGTGGGGGTGGAGTACTAAGCTCTTTCACCAATGCTTTGTTTCACTTGAATATTTTTTAAAATGGGTCAATGTAAAATATTAGTTTTAGTTGTATGTTGGCCTCTCTTTTTTCTGTGTGTCTCTGTGGTTGCAAATTGATGCCAAAGATGTTTTCCTAAACTTGCAGTTATTGGGCAGGGTTCTTCTGGAGAAATGTACGAGGGTTTATGGCTTGGAGTGAAGGTTTCTATTAAGGAGATCCTCATATTTTGTGATACCAAAACACAACAAAGCCACCAAGAGATACTGAGTCCATAGCAAAGGTCACCTGTAGATGCATAATGTAAAATAATTGAAGTTTGGTTATACCCCAACCGTAGCAAGCAACTCTAGCACTATGTTGTGCAGTCTTCAACCTATTGAATGCCTAACTATAAATTCCATTCTAGACACTACAATTGTCCTAACCTCCACTGATATTGGTTCCACATACTCCTCCAAATTATCCCATAGAATACTTTTTATAACTTTTTCCCATCTCACAGGGTGAACAAGATTGACTTTATTTATATGGAGGAGTGTGTGACCAATGAATACCTCCATTAAACATTTATTGTGTGTAATGACCATGTGCTTGATCAATAGGTCTAAATCTTGACAAAATTATTTGAGGGTGTCCACTTCCATTAATTTTCAATTAGCTCCTCATGCATTGCCTTATATGCCTGAGCCTTTAGGACACCTTGTAGCTACAACATACTGTGCATACCAAAAACTAGATGCTCCTCATTTTCTACCTTTAGACATACTAGAAGCTTCTCCAGGCTTACTCTAACTTCCTCATTTTGAACTAGTGGTTGGTAACTCCCCCTTTATAGAGAAGATCATGAGCTGAGCCACTACCTCACAAAGCCACAAAAAAGACACTTGTGGTCTCCACACAAACCAAAGCTACATCACCCAAGATCTTTTGAAAAACACACCAATGCATGATCATAATTTATAACCATTATATTAATTTCCAAGACTCATACCAATACTATTGAAAGCAAATAATAAATGTTCAAACAATGACAGTGGATTATTGACTCCCCCTGCAAAGGATACCTCCATGAAAAACTTCTCTTTCATGTATACCAATTTGCATCAAGTTAACTATCACTTCATGTAGTTGGATTGAAGGGCATAAAATGGTACATGATTTTTTGTGTAGGAGATAGATCACATCCAAAAACATGGGAGAGCTAAGCAAAATTGGATAAATTGGCTTGGCAAATGAAGGCAACAAGGTATTTCCAGATTCAAGACTTTTACTTAATGTTGTGGTTAGAAGAAAAAAGAATCATTTATCTACCACCATAGTGAAAAGTTAGCAATTGCATTTGGTTTTTTAAACATGGCCCCTAGTACCACTATAGGGTTGTTAAGAACATTTGAGTATGTTCTAATTTTCACACTACATCTAAATTCATCTCCAAGATTGTTGCAAGAGAGCATTTCAAGTTTTTGTTTTTGAATAATCTCTAGGTACACTGCTAGTGAAAGGATCATTAATGAAAAAAGAGATTTCATCTTCAGGTAAGCCTCTTTGGTTGTTCATTTTGAATAGATTTTTCCATTTTGGTAAGTATTGTGTTCTTGTGGTATTCTTTACTATTTAGTTATTAACATTTGTAAAAGAGCATTACCCTCTTATACTTCATTCCTTCTCTAAAATTCTATCTCATGTTTTGTATATGCATTGACTATAATATCATTGTTTAGTTTAGTAGGAGAAAGATATGTAAATTTTATTCCTTTTACTCTATGTATATGGCCTTTTTTTGTTAGTTTAGTATTTTGACCATTTTTATCATGAAGTCTCATTCTAAGCATTGATGAAGAACTTTTCACAATTTAATCTAAAAACTGGAAGCTAACAAGAAATGTACCTAAAGCCATTAACAGTTGCAAGAGAAGAAGCTCCCCAGTTGAGAAGGGGGAAGCCATGTGGTGGTGGGGTGTATTTGGAGTAGCAGGGAAAAAGTCCAATGAATGTGAGGTGGGCATGATAGAAAATTCCAGATTGGGCACTTGCATTACATTTTTATCTTGTTTCACCTTCTAGCTTTCTACTCTGTCTTTCCATGCAATGCTTCCAACTCGATAGGTATCTGAGTCTTTTGTGGGGTCCACAACCCTCATTTAGAAAACTGAAAGATCTACCAATAATTCATTTAAGTACCAGTTTGAAAAGAATCAAAAAAAGGTAGTGGATGTGCACGATTTCCATTGCCATTGCCAATGGGTGGAGTAGTCATTGTACTGTGTTCTGGAGCTACTGCAGGTAATTCACCTGGAACTTTCCCAGAGTCAATATATGTAGATTTGACTAGCAAGACAAAGATAATGCCAAATATTAATATATTCGCATTCATTATAATTCAGAAGAGAACTTCCCTACCTATTTTCCACTGGTAAAAGGAGCTTGAGAAAGTTTCTCACTTGAAGAGTCAGATAGGCCAACATCTTCCCTGTGCCCATAGGCCATTTTCCAATGCAACATTGCCTCTGCAATATGTTGTTTCTCATTCCTATTAAAGTGAGTGGTTGAACTCATCATCCAAATCATCTACACCCTCTTCTTCATCATCACTAGCCACTCAGGGACTACCTGGAAAGCCAATACAAGAAAAGATTATTGTGAACTTCTAGTTTAATTCCAAAAAGAAGTAGAAAGAATATTCTCAAATTGCCAATAAGATTCCTGTAAGAAAAATGCCAAATATCTTGTAGTAGAAGATTTAGCTAGTTTTCTAAACAATAAGTCCAAGTTAAATTGTTGTTCTCCTATTCAATTTTCAAAGACTATATCTCATCTTTGGTCCTTTTAGCTAACAATCTTGCAAGGAAAAATATGATCTTATTACCTTTTCAAAGTCTTTACCAATAAACCCTAAACCCTAAACCCTAAAACTATAGAAATATGGTTAAAAATTTACAAATAATTAGATTCACCTCTAAAACTATAAAAACACATGATTTGCATAGCTACTATGCAGTAGAAAAGAACAAGAGCATAAGGAAAAGCTAATAAAAAATAAAAAATTACTCTACTTGTGTCAGATATAGAAAGTTAATAGTAAAAACTAATATCCCACTATTACATGAAATGCCTTCAACTATTGTAAGAACTAATGAGGCAAGTCAGAGATTTGCAAGATCAATAAGCTTCTAGAACAGAGGAATTTTTTCATCAATGCATCAATTGAAATGTTTATGAAGCTAATTCCAAATAATCTCAACTTTTCCATATCTACTTATAACTTCACACAACAGAAAAACCTCTCCGGGATTGTCCAAAAACAGTTAGTGGGTTCAAGGGAAGAATTGTTTTGCTAAAACTTGGGGATTAAAAAATGTTTGCAAATGTTATGAAAAGGTTGTACTTGTAACTATGGTATGTATTACTATGTACTGAGCATCAACAAGAAATTACTATTAGTCATTATAAAAAATCCAAAATATGAGCAAGAAATCAGTCACTGGGCAAAATGTGAGCAAAGTTATCAAGTAGCAGAACTTGGAAATACACCAGATTTAATGAGAAAAAATACCTTTAAAGTCTAAACTAAAAAATGATAGAGTAAAAAGCATAGTACTCCAATAACTCTCATTTAATTTTCATTAAACATTTCCTAAGGTGGACCACACCAAAAACCCTACATATTCAATAATTTCAATTTGTTTATTGATATTCATTATTCATTCTAGCTGTGTACCTTGATGAGACGCCATTTTATTTTATACTGAAACAATGAATTTTTGAAATCATAAAATAAAAACAAACAATATAAACATACCAGATAACAGAGAACAATAGTTGCACTATGACCTCACCCAACTTTACAATGGACATAAGTTGTTTTCCCCATTATCACATGCTCTGGGAAAAAAAGACTAATGAGAAGACAAGCTAGAACTCTAAACTTGCAATAAACGGTAAATTCTTATAGTAAAAGGAAATCACAATAGCAATAAATCATAGACTAGTAAAGAACAATATAATCATCAAAAGGTCAATGCTTACAAGATGTTATATAGAGAGAAAATGTACAGAACACAAAAGTCATAATCCAAGTTTTGTTTCAACTTCAACAAATCAAAATGCAAAAAAGAAAACTAAAAATCTAATGCTTCACAGTTGCCAGTTGTAACATTAAGTTAACATAAATCATTAAGGAATGGCTTCCAACAATTAATAATATTAGAATAGACATATCAACCATAAACACCTATTGTGAATGATCCATGCATAAACAATAGTATTTGGTTTAAATTCCCTCAAAGATTGGCTTAACCCATATGCTGAATCTTGAATAGAGGCACATATGCGATGTGTGACGAAGATATAATTAACAATACAAACCTTGACTGGACTTTTCCTTTAGAAAAAATAACTATTAAATTAGGTTTCCGTTCACAATACTGTAGTTTCAATTCAAACATCTAGCCTTCCCATTTTAGGCCTAAAGTATAGGAGTTCACAAACACTTCAAATAGGATACCTATAGATCACATCAATTCATAAAAATGGTTTATACTTAGACACCTTAAATATCATTTTTCAACTCAAATATTATTGGCCTATAAAAAAAATTGTACTACTTGATTTGAATGCAGTAAATTCCTGAGAATATTGTGTGTTTTAGGAAGAAAATTACCCCACAAGAAATTTGTGAAATTCTCCAAAATGCTAGGAACAACTTAGCATCTCAATAGTTGTTTAAAAACAAGCATACTTCCAACCAACAATGAGTTCAATTTCCAAGTTATTGGTTCCAAGGTGCAAATAACATAAACTAATTCTTTTGTTTTTGGTGTAACAACAGCCTTGGAGATCTCAGAGAACTAGGTAAGGAATACCAATTGTTGACATTATATAAGGTTTGTATATACTATTTGATTTAGGAGTAGGAAAACAACCCTTACTACCTAGAACTTCCTGACATACGAGCATAACAACCAGTAACTACAAAGGTGGATTATGAGGCTGCAAGGAAGCCCTAACAATTCAAATTAAATCACAAAGACTACTATGTAATTGGTGTAAGCAAAAATACACAAGATACCAGAAAACCAATTCCCATTTTATGATTCTTTTACCTTGGGTACAACCCCATACTAGGTATAATGCACCCATCTAGATCCCTGCCATCTAGAAAGAAAGAGAGGAAAAAAACATATTAGACTTCAAGTCATTCATTGAATCACTTCATAGCCACACTTTTATCTCAGCTATAGTGTTTCAAACAAGCATAAAATAGAAGCTCCCAATGAAGTTAGCCTCTTTGATCATTACATTTGTGAATTGAAAAAGATAGCCTGTCCTCCAAACATAAGGAGGACTGCTATTAATTGTCTGGTACAATAAACAAATGAATACTATTTTCCAGTAATCAAATAAAATGGTAACTTCTTTGCAAATGGAATAGAGATATTACTAACCATGAATAAATTCTACATCTTGACGAATATCATCAAATGATGGAGCAAAAAGATAATCTCTAGTGGGGATTTCCAGGTGCTTGATACCTTTGTCCTGAATAAATAGAGAAATAAAATAGAAAAATAAGAATTGTACTAACAAGCAATTACATGACTGCAAAGCAGAGAAATCTTACAATAGAATTTTTATATGTATGATAATAGACACACCTATAAATATTATTAGATCATAAGAATAATTCTCAAAAACAATTTCTTAATATATTGTTACACATCATTCTTGGAATTTTTTGCAAACATAGTCAAATTAGAAGTAACTTAAGTAAAAAAAATTGCTTATATTTAGATATGTTTCCAATAGGTGAATCTATCTCTTAAGAAATTACTGAAAAGTTGTTGCTTGACCAAAATGATTATAAATTTCCAATCACATCAACATCAAATCCTTTACCTTAGCATATAAAAATTATAATCCACATGATAATCAAGCACATAATATTTGCCATAATCCATATAGTGATGTAGACACAAGAACTATCACATCAGACAAAGTAATGGATTATGTAGTCATGATGTGAAAAGATTTAGAAACAAGACATAAGTAGAAAATGTGGGAATAGAAAAGAACTCAATGATGGAAATACAAGGCTGAAAAAGAAACAATGCCATTACATGATCAAATTTCATCAGAAATTTCACAATTTACAATGTAGAGTCTCAAGAGCAAACAAAATAATGTGTAGAGACAGGAAAATAAATGGAAAGAGCTCTATTTTATTTTTCTTAAACTTAAGATATTAATAAAATTTGGAAAAGATTTATAGCATGAATGCCCCATGCAGATTAATTTGATAGAGCCAAGATAGAAGGATATCTTTTACTTGCCTTAGGATATCTTTTATAGCCTGTTTCAACATATTGCAGCTGTGATAGGTTGTTAATGAAATCAAGGAGGTTATTTAAACTATGACAATATTTTATTTTTAAGTGTTGCAGTTGTGATAGATTGTCAACATAATCAAGGAGGTTATTTAAACCTTTAAAATTTCCTATTATATTCAAGTGATGTAGCTGTGAGAGTTTGGCAATGGAATTGGGGAGGTTATTTAAACCTCTGCAACTTTCTAGTAATTTTCAATAGATAATAATATTGATATCTGACGGGGACTTAGAATCTCAATTAATGTCAATGAATAAAAGCAATTTACTATTTAGTAATGTAAGGATTGAAGATTGAAAGCTCTAGTGGATGAAACTAGGTGATTACCTAGTAAATCTGAATTAATAAGCTTGACCCACATCAAAAAAAAATGAAAATTGAGAACAAATAAACACATTGGATTAAGGGCATCTTTTGGGACATCTCATATGATTTGGCTCGACCATTTTGCACATGATCTTCAATTTTTCCTTACATAGGATGCATCCCTCTACTCCTAACTCTTATATTTCCCCTATCTCCATGGTGAGATTTCCTTTACCCCTCCTGTCACATTTCCTACCCCCTCCTCTTGGTACTCTTTAACCCTTCCCCCATTATCTTCTATGCCATTATCTTACCAATCATCCCCCCATCCTGCTTTTAAACCCTTCCTTTTTTGCCTTATACTATGTTGATTTCCTGTGTCAACTCTCAAACAGGATATGTTGTTCAAGACACTCATGATACACAACCTCTTTTCTAGGATTTTTGTGACTTCTATAATCTAGGTGGCATACCACCTAATTCAATGTCACAAAGAGTTTTTTGATTTGATGTAGAAAGTTAAGGAAAATTGATAATTGCTTGGGTAGGCACATGTGATAGCAGCGAACTTTGTTAAGAAAAAGGAATTACAAGCATGTGAAGGGGGGAAGTGCATGGTGAATTGGAAACATTAAAATTTTCTCTCTAAAGTCTCTAACTCCCAGTACTCACTTCCCTCCTACCCCATTTTTTTCATCATTTTGAATCTGGGATTAATGAATTTCTGACTCACCCACTTGTAGTCTTCAACTTTATTTTCTATAGGCTTACAATACTAAGAGCAATTTGCTCACCTAAGGTGTTGGATGGAAACTAAGGCTTCCTCTACAGGGAAATATAAGCTTGATAGGAAAAGAGAGGAAAATTAAATGTTGCATGTGTACAGGCTTCCTTTGTTGTGTGTGAGAAAAGAGATTAGAAACAATTAGATGCGAATGTGGATTCAAGTTTTGAATGAATGTGGAAGGACCCTATAGAATTTAATGATTTAGGGTACCTAGTATAGAAAATTTGATGAAAGAAATGTTGGACACAAGACAATCAATCAGACATAGAAATACCTTCAACATTCCTCAGAGCCTCGCTTGTGCCAACAAGCTATCAAATATGGTTAGTTCCTTTCTACTTCATGAAGATCACAACTTTCTTGAGATGGCAGTGCAATACTTAGGCAGAAAGTCCAGTTATTATAAGCACCTTATCATTAATGGGTTATGTGCAGTAATGCAAGGTAACAAGGAAATCAATGCCAAACTATATGTCTCATTTTTCCACTTAAGTCATGGTGTCATTTCCAAGTTATTGTGTCCCTTCCTCAAGTGAAGATTATGAAAAACAAGCTGATGAATTTGATGACAAGATAGAGATACTTGAAAAAATGGAGTAAAAAGGGGTGTGTCTGTCAATCTAATTCCTTGTGTAGGAATGAATATTAGGGCTAGAGCTACTTTACCTGTTAAAATGAAAATTACGGCCAAGATCCTAATACTGAGCACATTTAGGTTTTAATATTAGGGCATCCTTTACCATTTTTTTGCTTTCCCTACTGCTATTAGTTTTGGCTCCTCCAAACTCTTCCTCGCTGGTTTTGACCTTTCACTTCTCCAATTTGGCTAGCTACAAATGAAAATAAGGTTTTGACTAGGGGTTTAGAGTATGTTTATTAAAATAAAAATGACTAGGCACCCATTATGCAAAAAAAAAATCAATTTGGAATATTAATAATATAATATAAATACTAGGAATTGCACCTTGGTGTGTAATGGGTACACCGAAGAGGTGTGGAAGGTCATTTTGAGAAAATTTGGGTCTATTTTTTGCATTCATCAAATGGTAGGGTCTTTATCAAATGATATTGTTTGTGTGAAAAAGGTCTCAATGTATTGTGAAGATTTCAATTTTTGTTTTTGCAAGTTTGTATAAATGTTTGAAAGGATATTTTCTTTTTTTGGTACAAATAAGGACCAACAAAAGTAGAAAATTTTGAAACATTCTAGATCATTGAAGAAACCCATAATATCCAAAAAGAAAATGCACTCCATGATGGATGTTAAAGGTGTAGTAAAGCCGCCTAGAAAATTGCCTTCGAATGTGGGAACACAAACAAAAACACCAAGTGCAAAGCCAATAAAATTCTTTGATCCAAAAAAGGAAATGAGTAAGATATGATTTAGATTTGACAGACCTGTTATTTGGTTCTTTACAACACAGTATGGAAAATGCAGTAATGAAAAATGGTGTGCAGGGTAATAAGAAAAAGGCTCCTTCGATAATTTCTAGCAAAGTTAGAAATGATGAGCTTCAAAAGTGAATAATGTCATGTCCTACAAGTGTGTAGAAACCACTTACTTCAAAGACTCCAATGCAAAAGCCTTGCTATATCAAAGAAATCTTTCAATGTTTGTAAAGCCAATACCAAGACTAGGTCAGTAGTGAGGCCAGTGCCAAAACCTAGACAAGTGTAAAAGTACTAGATAAAATTCACGTGTCCCCTATTTAAAGGTACACAACCAAAACTAACTCACTTCTATTAACTCATGTATAATTTGTCTTTGCTATCTTATTTTAGTTAATTTACATGATACTCAACTCTTATATTAAAAATGTCACCTACATTTAATTCATTTTAGTCATTCAACTCACATTAGATATTTTAAAGGAGATGATTTTTATTTTTGAAAGTGTATTCTTGAAAATGATTTTATGTAAGAAATATATTGTAATATGGGTAAAAAATCATTTTTAAAAAAATTGCATTCATAATTAAACATACTTATTCAAATTATACAACATATTTGTATGACATAGACTATTAAATCTTACAAATTTATATTTTAAAAAATTAATTTAAATTTACAAATTATGGATAACTCCTTTTCCAATAAGTATTAAGTTAGGTAGAATATAAATGGACTAGAAGATCCAATTTGTATATATTAAAATGCTAATATTAAATTTTATAATAAGATTTTAAGAAATCAAAAGTTTTTATCATTATAAATATACATGAAAACAATTCATATATATTTATTCAAATTTACTATGTATATAATTTACTTTCATATTTATTTTTTAATTATTATTTATTTGTATATAAACTTGTTTTACACGAATTAAACAATTACAATTATATTTTAGAAATAGGTATTAATCATTGTACAACGCTTGTTATGTAATAAAAATTATTATTTTATGTATTAATCTTGATATTTAAAAAATAAATAAATTAAATAAATATAAATATAATGACAATTTCTTGTACAAAATTTTCCCTATCAAATATAAAATCATCTTAAATATATTTATGTTAAAATCATATTTTTAAAATATTGAAAATCTATTATTTAAAGATTTATATATATGTCTTAAAAAAAAAATTAAACATTAATATATAACTCATAAACCAAAAAATATAGAAAAGAAAATAAAAAATTAATAATAATGAACATAATACTATATATTCATTTGAATATTGTAAAATGGCCACTCTAAAATGTTTACACCATTGTAATATTGTAATGTCTCTTCAAGAGAAAATAAAATATTGCAATGGAACTAGCAAAGCAAATGACATTATCTAGCCATATATAGATAAATACAATATTGCTTTAATTAGCTTTTCTTTTATTCTATCAACAATGATAGGATGCACATGTACAAATGGACATCATCTTCGTTTACTAAGTGAGACTTTTCATAAAACTTGGCGAATATCGTCCTCACTCTTCCCTTGCTTTAAAAATTGTTCCTCGCGAAAGTGTCAAATGATGATGGGGAAAACGATAGAGTGATGGACGAGGAAGATTTATTTAACCATATTGCATCCATTTTTTAGGAGTTTTAACTGTTGATAGTAATAATTAGCTTGGCTATTTTCAAATAAGACACGTCTTCGGTGTAATTATTAATATTATATTATATAATATTATTAAATAATATAAATATTATAATATAATATAATATAATATAGTATTATATAATATAGTATTATATAATATTATAATATTATATAATATAAATATTATTAATATAATAATATTATATATATGACTTAATAGAATCTATATATAGATTCTATTAAATAGAGGACTTAATATTATATAGATGATATATAATTTGTGAATCAACTTCATCCACGAAGAAGGGAGCTATAATTAATAAGTAATGAAACTCTGAATTTCATTGAGAGTTTGATCATGGCTCATGATGAATGCTGGTGGCATGCTTGACACATGCAAGTTAGACATGAAGTGGTGTTTCCAGTGGCGAACGGGTGAGTAATGCGTAAGAACCTACCCTTGGGAGGGGAACAAGCTTAAGTAGGGGTCCCATGAGGGGGGCTTAAGCTCTATGGATTATGATCAAATTTGAAAGAAAAAAGAATAGAGGAGTAATAGTCATTTATTTAGTCATTTTTATTTGTTTGATATTAGTCATTTAGTTGTGATTTTACCTGATGACCAAATTAGTCACTTATAGATGACCAAATTAGTCATTTATTTGCAATATTCTACTAGTGTTAGTCATGTGACTAAAATTATTAGTCACGTAGTCATTTATTTGCCAAATTCTACTAGTGGAAGGCTCACATTTGTCTCTCAAGTGGTCCTGTCAAGATTCGCTTGACAAAGGTCAAATCACCAACCTCAACCTCATCCAGGCTTTTACACTCTGGTGGCGTAGCAACCTCTATGATGATCTATGATTCTATAATCTTCTCAATGTGCACCTGCTTCTTGATTTTCTTGTTCAACCTCCCATGATAAGGGTTGCCAAACTCAAAAAATTCAAGGTGATCTGAAGGCTCTCACCTCTGTCTTCCCAAAGATCTCTTGAGCCAACATGGTTGAGCAATATTATCATCTCGAGGAGAGACTATTGTTGATGTATCAACCTGTGGTGGGTCAACTGTCTTTGATGCTTCTCGAACTGGTATCTCCAACTCTTAGTCTATATCAATAGGATGTGAATGTGGTTCATGAACATGGGGAACTAGGAGGTGAAAGATGTGGTTCAGCCTGTATGACTGTCTCTACTGTAACTTCAAGCGTCCTTTCTACCTGTTTCTGCTTCCATTTTCCAATACTCCTCCCCTTTGTGTTTCTGTTGAGTCTAATCCCTTCAGGCAGCTTCAAGATAACCTTAACCCAAGGCCTTGACCTTGAAGTAGAAGGTAATGAAGAAAACCCTACTGGCGGCTCTATGAATGGCACTATCTTGCGCTTTCTCTTACTCTCCAAGAACTGCTTGTTGATCTTGATAACTGATTTGGACATGTCCTCTATGGAAATACTCTCCCTGGCATACCAATCTGGTGAGTGAAGTGGCTGGCAAGCAACTTGATCTTTGAAATATGAACTAAGTAGAACCTCTCTGTCATCATCCTATAGACCCTCAACATCCTCTGATAGGTAATCAACAATCTAAGCAATAGTAAGTATGTAGTAATGGTGTCGACGAACTTCAAATTCATCCTCACAGTTCACCCAAAAATCCTCAAGTGTTGGCTTATGTGCAATCCCTCGTTCCAACCTGGTTGCATAATGACCCAAATGATCATAAGAACGACTCTCAATATGGTACTTGAGGTTGAATTTCTCAAGCTCGGTCGTCATAAACTTGCAATTTTCTGCAGTCCTGCATGTGAAAACACCCCATCTAAAAGGGAGGGAGACTGCTAACTTATGGCGACTGCGAAGAAAAGAGTGAACATGTTGGGCTTGTCTGAGAAACTCCATGAAAAGGACTTTATCTAACGGGTACCTTGGTAACATTAGAGGCTCTCTGACATAACCATAGACTCATATATATGTGAAAGTGGGGAATTGAATAAACCTATCTTCCCAACTCTCCATTGTTGATCTTGCCTTTGGTGAAATCCGGATGTGCATTTCATAGTCGAGATCCTTGATTGTCTTCATGAAAAAGTGATCATTCACTACCCTGAAATCCTATTCAGCTTTAGAAAACTCCAACTACGAGTAATACTCATGAATATGTTGAACACCAAGAGTCTCGTTAGTCTTTAGGTGTCTAAAACTGCCTTGAGATGCAACCAAGTAGACCAAGCAAGACACCATGTGAAACTTGTGGATTTTGAGGAATCCAGTAATTTGTTGGTGAAGGCACTCACTAATCAACATGATGACAGTTTCATTGAAGGCACCCAATTGTGGATGCGGTTTCATTGAAGCAAGGACCAATCTGACAAAAACACTCCTTAAGACTGCAATCCATAAAACTGAGGTCTGAAGCTTGAAAAATAAAAGCGCCCCTAGCAAAAGTTGCACTTTTGACCCAGACTTAAACAAATTTTCATCATTTTCAACACTTACGAAGGTAAACTTGACCTCTTCACATCTCATGTTTGGCAAAACTTCAAGGACTGAATAACTGGCTCACTACAAAGTTGGCTCCATTCCACAACACTTCAAGAGAACACTTCATCAATTTCATCATCTAATGTCTCAAAATCAAGGGCTCCCCTGGCCTTTAGGGGCGATTTTTGTTCGAGAGCCATTTTTTCAATTGGCTAAAATACCACTAAATCTCCAGCTGCAGGTTGCCAACACATCTTCTTATCTGATGGAGATATGCAACGAGAAGTTGGATATAACACAAACAAGATGAATACCTGAGATCACCAAAAAGAAGACATTCAAGGCTCCAAAACCTTGGGCACCCTTGGCTAACAGGGGTGCTTTTTCTTTTTCCTTGTCATTCTAACCAAGATTTAACCTCGTGTTTGACCTATGATTCTAGCAATTGAGCAACTCAGATTTACCCACTAACGGATGTGCTACAAAGCCTGATCAAATGTGAGAAAAACATCCTAGGTGTCATTTGGTCAGAATCCTTCATTTGATCCCTCAAAAAGATGGGCACCTTTTGCAAAAGCTACGCTTTTCCTTCTAGTGTTAAGTCATTTTTCAAACTTCCCCATTTCTCACTAAAACTCTTGTATCAGGTGCTAGACATATCTTTTAGGCTGGTTGGATAGCTCATTATGAAGCTGACAATATTCTTGACAAGTCTTCTTGGAAGTGACAAACCTCAAAATTGAAATCTGGGCCTCTAAAATCTAAGGTGCCCCTGGCCTCCAGGGGCTCTGGTGTTCCAGAGTACGAATTTTTTTGATGATTTTTATCTTAGTGAAAAATCTCCTCTGAGAAGCATTATTTTGAACTTATCTTGCCACAAATTCTTCATTTGATCATTTTAGGCTTAGATTTCAACACCTGGTCTCTGGCCATCTGCCATTGACGATCTCATAAATCCTAACTTTCCATTTGAAAAAGTGAAAACTACCCACCAAACTTAAATTGAGTTTTAACTGAAACTAACTTTACCATTGTGATTGTGAAGCAAAATAAGCCAATCAAAACAATTTTTAGTCAATTCTGACGAGTTTCAAATTTTAGGGTTTCATAGCCTGAAATAGGGGTGCTTGAAAACCCTAATTTTCAATTTTCTTCAAATTTCACTAGTATCCTCTTGACATTAAACTGACACAAATTTCATACTTGATTTTCCCAAAAAATGTGTTTTGACATCATTTTAACAAGGTTTAGACTCTTTTAAGCAAAATGCCTTAATGAAGCAAAAAATTTGGTTTGGGTAACATAGGCTCCATCTGGTGACCACGTCAGATACTCACCGCATAGGAGAACCAGATTCTCTGTGTTTTTGTAGACCAATGACTTATCAGTTGGGCATATGGAGTTAGGACTTTTCCTAATCACCTAAAAACATTAACTTCCATAATAATCACCTAAAACATGACTACCTAAATCACCTAAAACACGACATAACATCACAAAACATGGAAACACATTACGACATAACAAAAAACATAAAAATTACTTAAAGAAAATTCACTACACCCCTGAAGAGATTCAAAGTGCTTTGGATATTGTTCGCTGCATAACAACGGTAAGAGCATCTCATCGATGTCCTTTTTTCCTGAAAGGCTTTACTTCTCTTTTGATGGGAATTGTAGGAGGCAATCCTTCTGGAATGAAGATTCTCAGGTATTCATATATCCAAGCAAAGGTACTCTAACAAAAGTCAGAATATGATGCAAATGGGAAATCTAATACCCCGAAGGTATTAGTTATATTGTAGTCCATCCTTGGGATGTTGATTTCTTCAAACCAGCCGATCAAGTACCAAACTTGATTGCTATAATGTCGTAGGTGATCTTTTTTGACCTGAAAATATCCTTTGATTGGCTCATCGATCAACTCTACATCACCTTTAACACATAGGAGTTTGATTCCCATGTCTTCAGCATCTTTGAGGCCTTGCAAAAGCACCTCATTTTCAGCTTTAGTAAATTCCAATTGCACAGATGGGTGCAACTATCCTTTAGGGGAGATGATCAATTCCCCTACTTATAAACTTGTATTTATACAATCTCCATTGAACTATATTGTCCATGACTTTGTCTCCTCTTTCGGTCTCTTTTCAGAACAAGCAATGTCCTGGTATTTAGTTTCTATCTCTGACAAAGTCACACAATTACTAGGACACGTTTCAGGATTTTCTTTTGCTGGAACAGATGACTTGAGCATAGCCTACTCCTTTGCAACTTTGAGAATCTAATCTAGTTCTTCTGGATGGTCCTGAAGATATTCCAATTGAGAGATTTGTACCTTGGTCTTCATCATGGAAGCTACAATGTCAAAATTTGTTGAAGACGTCTCTTGAGCAACTGGTATAGTAATCTCTTGTGAAGATCTAGGATTGGAAGTGGAAGGCACTTCTTTCCCTTCTTCATTTGATTTTTTTCTTTCTTCTTGTGCTTTGAATTTTTGAGCACGTGTAAACATAGGAGGAGTGTACTAACAGTATTCTTCTTCTTTCTGATTAACAGGTTCTTTATCAAAGTATCCCACAATGGAGTCGCCATCAAAGTTGTTCATCTGTGGTAAGACAACATTCGAACTTGGTGTTGGTACAAAACTAGAACTGGGAGCAACTTCAGTATATCCCATGATTTGGATCATTCTTAGGTTCTTTGGACATGTGTATCTAGTATGTTCATCGGTGTCGTGGAAAGGACAAAATATTGCACTATGTGCAACTTCAATCATTGGTCTTGGTGGAGGTGTTGGCGACCATGGCTGAAGATTGTCTCTCTTTGGCTGGTACGGTTCTTGAATTGGAAATCTGATGGAATCTATTTTCATCAGGCTGGAAGTGATCATATTATCCTCCAACTTGATGGCGTGTTCTTGCGCACTCTTCAACTCTATCACTTTGGTCGTCTTGAGGAAGAAGGTTATCTCTGATGGAAGAGCATTTATGAAACAACTTATCAGAATCTTTGGTTATGGATCGAATGTAGAAGAAATTCTTGAAACAAGATGATTAAATCTCGCCACTAAATCTCTCATGTGTTCATTGTGTTCCATCTTTGAATTTGTGAGCTGGATGAACAACAAGTGAATGTCTTTAGCGAGCTTGAATCTCGCCAAAAATTTCTCGCTCATAGTTTCCCAGCTTGTGATACTACCTGGTGTCAGGTGATTGAACCAGTTGGTAGCATTTCCCGCAAGAGTCTCAACAAAGAGACGCACCGTGATGTCTTCATCTGCTACGTGCAAGACGACGCAAGTTGTTGTGTACGCAGAAAAATGTTCCTCTAGGTGTTGAGTTTTATCACCATGAAACCGGGGAAAGCACTTCCTTGACCCTTTAGGTAACTCATGATTTACCTCAAAAGCCAAAGGTCCAATGTTATTATCCCAAGGTAATGGTGGTGGACGTCACCTATCAGCATTATTGTTGTTATTATCCATTGCTTCTATGTGGATCATGCAATCGGATGCCAAAGTGTCATTCCTGTGAAATAAAAGCGTTAAGCTTTTCTTGAAGTTTTTTTACCTCGTTCCCCACGGTAGGTTCCAAAAAACTATTGGCGTAACAACTAACACCTCTGGAGTGCAAGTTGGTGTGGACAGCTATGCACACTGCGTAATGAGTGCTCTTCAAATTAGGAGGGGAAGCTCCCTCTTGAGTGCTGATTTGCGTGTAAAAAGTAAAGTAAACTAACTCCTATCTTTTTGTTTTAAGTTGGAAGAGGCACAAGGTTAAGAAAAACCACGAACGTTGCAACTAAGGATTTTATAGTTTCGCAGATCTCTAACTACAACTAAACTAAATGCTTTAATCTATCCAATCTCCTCAAGAAAATAGAGCATGAGGAAATGAAGCAAGAATGTTCTTATACGATAAACTTTAGGAACATATTCACAACGTGAAGGCAAGGTGGCACAACAATTTGCTTGGCTGGGAAGAAGTATATTAGAAACAAACAAATATACGATAAACTGAGTACAACTTCACAACATGAAGACAAGGTGGCACAACAATTTTCTTGATTGAACATGTTTATTGACACACACATCAAACGATAAGATTTAGGTATGGATTCACAATGTGAAGGCAAGGTGGCACATCTGTTTTCTCATCTGAATAGGCTTATTAGAAACAAAATAGAGAATAGCCAACTAGGACAACAAATTGCATAAGTGAAACATGCATACAATAAATGATCAACTAGCCACTATATTTAACTAAGATAAGAAAATACCATAACAATAACATGAAGGAAAGGTGGCACAACAATTCATCATCATAGTAAAAACTCGTTGAATAGATACAAAACAACAATATTATAGGCAAGGTGGGCACATCATATATTACTATCTCGTGCAAAAGTTAATTACAAATGAGAAGAAAGCTCTTATTTATAGACATCAAAGGTGTAGGAAACCCTAAAATCACCTTGAGTCAACTATAGTCTTGCAAGCATGCAATATTTTATTGCTAAACCCTAATAAAGGAAACTATACAATTAACTGGAAAGCTACCATCAGTTAACTGAAACAAGACTCAACTAAACTAGACAAGTGTAAGCTTGCACGTCCTTATTGAAATAAAAAAAACTGATAACTAACATCAGTTAACTACTCCTGACTGAAATTCTAAACTCCTCCAAAGATAATTCCAAGGAAGAGAAGTGTGTGCATCAAATCAACAATAAGAACTCAAGACTGGATGTCAGGTTAATTGTTTCTCTTGACTCTATCATGTAAAATAACTACAGGTTCCAACTAGCCAATCACTCCAAATCATCATGGTCTAACATCCTGTCCAAGAACTTATCTATTGCCTTATCCTCTGGGACTTTGACGTTGTCCACGATGATAATCTACCTGCTCAACTCTCTGTCACCATTCCTGATTGCACCCATGTATACTTTGACTTCTTTAGTTGCCTTTTTGAAACTAGTTGTCATAACTGAGATGTGTTCCAACTTAGACACCACAGGATCTCCCTCGAGATTATCACGAACCAACCCCTCAAACTCAACTTGTACTACATCAAGTTCAACATACGTGCACTCCTCAAGATGATAACAGCACAAGATTTGAGTGACAAAGTTGTTGATGATTTTGAGAGCTCCAATAACGCTCTCCTTGAGTGTATTCAACCTGGCAGAGATCCTCTCCCATGTCTCCATCCTGAAAAGGTGTTTCTCTCTCCAAGCGAAGATCTTCTTTTTGTCTTCTTCTATCTCTAGAGTATCATATGCAACTGCCAACTGGGATATGAGAACATGATCCTTCACCAAGCCTTCTGCTACCGTAACCTCGAGCTGCAAGATCCCTTGACGAAGTCCATGCGCATCACTCCTCAACTGATATAGCTTTGCGAGAAGATGTCGACCAATAACAATGAAGTTTTCAACCCAGTTGTCGAGAAGTTTACCATGATTGACTAACTAATCCATCTTTTGTTGTTCTTCAAGTCTGCTTTGTTGAAGAACAAGTTCCCTACTCAAATTTCCATGAACAAGATCAGTGATATTCTATCGAAGTTGCCTTATTTCAGCCTTAAGAAGCAATTTATCTTCTTTGTCCTTCATAATGTGCTCTTCAATATTATTTGTGACAATCTTGAGAAGGCTCACGTCTGTCTCTCGAGTGTTCTTGCCAAGATTCACTTTGAAGAAGGTGAAATCATCAACCTCAACCTTGTCCAGTATTTTACCCTCTGATGGCATAGCAACCTCTATGATGATCTTTGATTCTGGAGTCTTCTCAATGTGCACATGCTTCTTGATTTTCTTGTTTGACCTCCCTTGATAAGTTTTTCCAAACTCAGACAAATCAAGGTGATATGAAGGCTCTCATCTCTGTCTTCCCAAAGATCTCTCAAGCTAACATGGATGAGAAATATTATTAGCTCGAGGAGAGACTTTTGTTGATGTATCAACCTGCGGTGGGTCAACTGTCTCTGATGTCCCTCGAACTGGTATCTCCGACTCTGAGTCTATATCAATAGGATGTGAATGTGGTGAACATGGAAAACTAGGACATGAAAGATTTGGTTTGGCTTGTATGACTATCTCTACTAGAACTTCAAGCACCCTTCTACCTATTTCTACTTTTGTTTTCCAATACTCCTCCCCTTTGTGTTTCCATTGAGTCTAACCCCTTTAGGCGGCTTCAAGATAACCTTAACTCGAGGCCTTGACCTCAAAGTAGAAGGTAACAAAGAAAACCCTACTGGTGGCTCTGTGACTGGCATTTTCTTATGCTTTCTCTTACTCTCTAAGAATTGCTTTCTAATCTTGATAATTGATTTGCACACATCCTCAATGGAAGTACTCTCCCTGGAATACCAATCTTGTGAGCGAAGTGGCTAACAAGCAACTTTATCTTTGGCATATGAACGAAGTAGAACCTCTCCATCATCATCTGACAGACCCCCAACATCCTCTAATAGGTAATCAACAATCTGAACAATAGTAAGTATGTAGTAATGATGTCAATGGACTTCAAATTCATCCTCGCAATTAGCCCAAAAATCCTCAAGTGTTGGCTTATGTGCAGTCCCTCGCTCCAACCTGGCCACATAATGACCCAAAGGATCATAAGAACACCTCTCAATATGGTACTTGAGGTTGAATTTCTAAACCTCGGTCATCATAAACTTGCAATTCTTCGTAGTCCTGCATTTGAAAACACCCCATCTGAAAGGAAAGGAGATTGTTGACTTATTGTGACTGTGAGGAAAAGAGTGAACATGTTGGGATTGTCTGAGAAACTCCATGAAAAGGACTTCATCCGATGGGTACCTTGGTAACATTAGAGGCTCTCTGACATAACCATAGACTCAAAGATATGTGAAAGTGGGGAATTGAATAAACCAATCCACCCAACTCTCCATTGTTGATCTTGTTGGAAACACAAGGGAAGACAGCTGAGAGGGGGGTGAATCAGTTGTCATAGAAATTCAAAACTTATTCCACTTATTATCCTTATTCTCAGATCTAATTATTAACCATGAAAACATAAATCATCAACACATCAAAAACACACATAACACCAAGATTTTTTACGTGGAAACCCTGGTAGGGGAAAAGCCACGGTGGAGGTCAGTCCACAAGATTATACCTTGTTAAAATTATAATGAAAATGAAATATGGGGAATGCACATGCATTCAGGCACACTTCCTAGAGCTCACTACTCAATTACAAAGGAAGACACATTGTCTTACAAAGAGATTCGGATTACAACCATCCAGATTTTGAACTGAGAAAATATCATCTACCAATGCCTGATTACAGTTTCAGTTAAGCACATGAACAATTCTTTACTCTTTTGCACACTTCTTCACACTTTGCTCTTCCTTCAAATGATATCCGCACATACAAGCACACTCTAGCATACACTCGTACACTTTGGAACCCTCTTGCACTCTCCAATTCGAATAAAAATCGCTCTTATATATCCAAGAAAAGAAGTTTTATCCCTTCATGTCGGAACAAAAATAATAAAATGAATATAAACTGTCAGCCCAAAACATTAAAGATTAACAATGTGAATCAACAAAGTTCAGCCATAGCTTAGTGAGGACCCAAAACAACATCACCAACATGAAAACATTTCAATTAATTTCTCCTCAAAGATCCACAACACACTTCAACACTTTGTTGGCCAAGAAAAAGAAAAACATGAACACACAAGAGGAAATTTTCAACCATGAGCACAACAATCAATGTGAATGTGCAACAAAGATAGAGCATGATCTAGAACATCCACATAGAGAATGATCTAGAAACATCCACAAGTATCACATATCACAACAGAAGCATCCACAACAACTATACTAATTGAAATAGCATCATCTTGAATCAGGAACACTGACTGAAGCAACAAAAAAATTGTCAGAATGAGAATCTTCATAACTCGATCAAATCTTCACACAGATCTCTAAAAATTGACGTGGATAAACTAGATAAACTTAGAAAAAAACCCTTTAGTTCACAA
>VDFB02078582.1:0-14076 GCA_007258455.2 Sequoia sempervirens | reverse complement strand
GTGAAGATTGATCTCAAGGCAACATTGGAACTCCTAGAAGTGTTTCATAGGGCTCACGTGGTCCATTGCTATCAAAATACTGCTGCTGTATTGAGTTCTCAGACCTGGCGTAACCATATCCAGGTTTGCTTTGTACATTAATGAGGGAACATATATTCAGATTTCTGAGAAGTAATATAAAGCTAAAGCTAGACTGAATCAGTTGCATAGATTATGCCATTTCTATATAAGTTTAGTGGCCAAAGCAGCAGAAAATGGTTCTGGGAAAACTACATTTTTTGCGTGTTTTAACAGGATTTCTAAAACCTAGTGTTGGGCATCTGTTATGGAATGGTCATGATCTGACAAACTCTAGTATCCATGAGTTGTTTAAAGTATAATTGCATTGGGTGGGTCTTAAGGATGCGATCAAGAATAAATTAAATGTTGTACATAATGTTGAATTTTGGGAAATGTTGGAAGGTAAAAGTGGGAAGTCTCGTAAGGCATTGGAATTCATGGGTTTGGGACATGTCATGAATGAACCAGCTCAGGTGTTTGATCTGAAAATATGAGGTCAGTTGCATGGGATGGCAACACTAAAGGTGGCGAAGATGAGACACAGCTACTGGTCTAGCCCAATGGTGTACCAACATAAAGAGATAAGTATTTTATGCTTGTACCTTGAATAAATTTTATGTAGTTAATAATAATTCACGCAAGCATGTATGCTTCTAGCATTGGTATTTCTCTTCAGGATAGTTTAATTCTATGAACTATTATTAATCTCTCTAAAATGCTTCCAGGACAGATCGAGGAGCAAAAGGATGATGAGAGATTGCATAAGGAATTCAAGGGAGGAAGAGATTGATGCATCCTGTAAGGAAGTCACGCAGGCTGAAGAAATGGACAAACATGGAGACATAGCTTGCTACCTTGGGACTGAGCTAGTGGTGCATAACTCTCATGATTCTTCACTCGAGGGCACAAGGTTGGGTCAGCCTTGGATGGAGAATTTGCGATCAATTTCTTCGAAGAGGAGGAAATAACATTCAAAGGGAGTCTGACAAACCAACAGAGGCAACATTGGACGAGGAGGTCAGGAGGTTGATGCAAGTACTTGGAGCTTCAGAGGGAGTCACATCATCATGAAGATTTGTTGTAATGTATATTTCTCTGAGACGGAGAAATATGAGGCGAAAGCCCTTGTAATGTATATTTCTCTGAGACGGAGAAATATGAGGTGAAAGCCCTTGTAGCATATATTTCTCTAAGACGGAGAAATATGAGGTGCAGCCCCTTGTTCATCTCGAGATCAAGATGAGACATCATGTTGAGAGACTCCATGACTACATCACGCTGAGAGACTCGCGGATGAACCCCTTGTACTTGTGTTTTCCCACACATGGGAGAAAGCCAGCTGTGATCGCCATGTTGAGAGAATCCATGACGATATCACGTTGAGAGACTCTGTGATTAACACTTGTACATGGGTTTCTTTCCACACATGGGAGTAGCCATGTTGGACGTCATGTTGAGAGACTCCATGATGACATCACGTTGAGAGACTCCGTGATGAACCTTTGAGTTTTCCACAAATGGGTGTAGCCATTGTCGGCGTCATGTTGAGAGACTCCATAACGTAGATATTTGGAAAATACCTCCCTAGCTAAGAGGGAGTGTTAGTGTTATAATAAAATAAAATGAAAAGATGCTCAAGGTAGGTCAGCCTTTTGATGTACAAATCATATTTTATATTTTCTATTTCTTGTAGGGGCTGACCTAGAGAAGAGGTCGACCTTCATTGTATATAAAGGAGTTGAAGATACCTCATTTGAACATGACAAGCATTCATTCCAATTCGCACTTAGCAGCAGTTCGCATGTTTTAGAAGCAGATCAGATTCTTTGAAGGAAGTTTATCATTTGCTCAAGGAGAAGCATCTTATATATTTTTGTATAAGTCTTGGCCAAATTCAAGGGCCTGAGTTGTAAGCAGATTTCTGCTTTGATTCTTTCATTTAATAAGAAGATTATTTGCTGGGTTTTTCTCCCTCGAGTAGGAGGGTTTTCCCAGGGTAAAAATGTTGTGTTCTTTGATCTGTGTGTTGTATTTCTGCTTATTTACATTTCTGATCCTAAAACTAACAGAATTGGTATCAGTAATCACACATTAATAAACTTCTAGATCAGCTCTAAGGCACACAATACTTCACCAAGATTGATCTAAAGTTTGGCTATCATCAAGTTCGTATCAATCCTAAATGAGTTTCAAAAATAGCTTTCAAGGCAAAAGGGGGGTCGCATGGATGGTTGGTTATGCCTTTCGGCTTGACCAATTAACCAACAAGATCCATTCACCTCGTAAACAACATACTTGCACCTTACACCGACTCCTCCATCATTGTCTACTTGAATGATATTCTCATCTTTAAAAAGAATTGGGAGGAGCTCGTTGAGCATATCTAATACATACTAAACATATTACACCAACACAAGTTTCAAGCCAAATTACCATTGTCTACTTCAACAATATTCTCATGTTTAGCAAGAATGGGAAGGAGCATGTTGAGCATGTCTCGTACATCCTAAACACATTCCACCAACAAAAGTTTTAAGTCACCTTAAGCAAGGGTATATTCGTAGCTGTGTAAGTCAAGTATACGTGTTACTTCATTCATCACATAATCTCACAACTCTCAAGAGTTATTTAACTTGCAAATTTCTACCACAAATTTTGCCCTTGGATTTTCACATGTCTCATTGTTGATAAATCAATGGATGCATGCCAATACTCTTCTTCATTGTTCTATACAACAAAATATCTTCAAAGAGATTAAGCGACTCCTTCATATGTGTTAATCTAGGCCATCTCTTGGAGATTGAAACCAATGCATCCAGCCATGCACTCAAAGCAATACTCACTCACCATGGATGTCTAGTCGTGAATCCCTCAAAGACATTTAGCAACACAATTCTTGCTACTCCACTTGTAAGAAGGAATGGCATACCATCATGAAGCTATAAAGTAACGATAACATTACATCCTAGAGAAGGAGACTATCATTCACTCAAATCATAAATCACTTCAACTCTTGCATGCATTGACCAAGTTGGAAAACATGTCATAGGAAATGGATGACATACTTGTTGGAATTCCATTTGGTGATCATGCACACAAAGAGGACGAATAACAAGGCCATTGGCTTTGTTATCTACCCTCCCATCCAAGCACTCATCACAGTACATGGTATCGGAGTGAGCACGACCTTTTCTATACCCCAACAAGACTTTTTTTAGCCTTATGTGCAAAGAGATAGAGCACCACATCAAATCATGTATTTTGTGTTGCATCACCAAGCTAGCAAACAAGAAGCTTGGGGTTCTATAACCCCTACTAGTTCCAATCAAGCCTTGGGAATCTCTCAACATCAATATTTGGTTTATACTATCTATCACAAAGCACTAGAATGTGTTTATTGTACTAGATAGGTTTTCAACGATGATAGTCATGATTGCATTCAAGAAAAGGATCAACACACAAGACATGGCACATATCTTTTTCAAGTTTGGGTTCATTTTGAACTACCTTCATCTATTGTATCTTATCACAAATCAAGGTTTGCAATTCACTGTTGGCATGCCTTGTAGGTATCTAATACCCTATTGGGCAGGTCTACTACATTCCCTCAAACATATGGACAAACATAAGTCATCAATTGCACATTTGTCCATTTTTAGCATGTGCAACAATGCACATCCATGCAACTAACATGATAATCTTCCTTTTACTTAACATGTCTACAACAAACCTCTACAAAATTCTAGGAGGTAAAATCCACTTCCAACATGTCTTGGATTCCAGTTAGCCATGCCTCTTGACATAGTTTATCATGCACCATAGAGCACTCAAACATGCACTCAATAAGGAAATGGACAAATCAAAATAGTTTTTGTGACACATCTAACAAGTGTCTCAATTGGTTCAACAAATTCCCATATGCCAAAAACTTAAGCACAAAGGGCATCATGATGCACATCTCACACATCACAACTTTAAGGTAGGTCCGATTGCATCTTCAAAGTAATGCTTCAAGGGTCCGCATCAATAGATCAAGCCTCAAAGTTGTACTTTCTACACCATATTGCACATAGCTAACGAGAATGCTTTTGTTCTTGACCTACCACCATACTTGAGTCACATCACAAATTTAAGGTGGGTCTGATTGCATCTTCAAAGTAATGCTTCAAGGGTCCACATCAATAGATCAAGCCTCAAAGTTGCACTTTCTACACCATATTGCACATAGCTAACGAGAATGCTTTTGTTCTTGACCTACAACCACACTTGAGTCCTCATCTAATATTTCAATGTGGAACTCCCAAAGCCATATTTCCACCTTTGGTTGAGCTAACAATGACTCAACACCCTTCTAACTTGAATTCTATACATATGCAAATAGCACTAAGGGATAGTATCATTAAGACTACAACAACACGCACCTACCATAAAACACATTAGTAGTTCAAGGTGGTCAAGGCAAGACAATATGTTGATCAAAAAAGTGGTATAATCTTTAGTAAATTCAAGTTCAATTTCAATTGCTAACCAACAACACGACAACAACCATCATTTTTGAGGAAAGGATGAATGATCTAAATTCAAGTCAAGAAATCCCTCACAACTTGGTCGTGCTAGTAGTCCTAAGTAGCTTGATACAGCACCACTTAGTGCCAACAATCACTACCTTGATGTTACTCCACATCGCCATGCCATCTTCCATGGCTTCACACTTCTATGCCACCCTTCCAATAAGTTCGTGCCACATCACAGAGCACTCAATCAATGCTTACCTTAATTGGCTCAACCTCAGTTGGAACATAGCACAAAGGGCTTCCATGTGTGAAACTTGACGTTGAAACTTCATGCCATGCTCCACCACCCCAAACCATGCCCTCAAGGGTTGTGTCACATAAATAAATCTACCTACACAGCACAGCAAGAAGGTGAACCATCAACTATTACAAAACCTATACCACTATAAACACTTCTATAATTGTTTTCCTTGTAATTGTATGTATACATTTGCAACTAGCCTTTAAGGTCAACAAACATAGTTGCATTCACATTTTAGCTAGGCAAGTCAACTAGGAAGCATCCCTCTAGTTTTCTAAGCACGTGAATTCTCATTCTCAACATTTATTTTCCTTTCGTAAACATATGTCCTATACCCACTTAGTTCCATTGATTGAAGAGCATTATGATATTATTATGTTATCTCTTGGTAGCATGAATGTGTGATAATTAGCCAAATTGTTTTGTCACTGCATATTCCTAGTGGGTTGTCCACCGTGCCACTAACATGGCCCTACAATATACATGATCCCCACCACTATGAAAGTCAACAATGTGATAGATATCATGTAATTGCTAGATAATGTTCATACAAAGTCCAAGTGACAAAGAAATAATGATAATGGGAACAAATATAAATTCATTTCAAGCACAAAGGCTTCATCAAATATTCCTTCCAATAAAGATCAATGTCAATGGATTAGTGCTGAAGAAACAGAAGGAATGTTCATATTTGAAACTAACATAAGTTCATTTATGAGGCAAGACATCATCAAATATATTGTGCATGGACTGATAACAACGATATACAAATAACCAATGCAAATATGAGAACCTATAGATAAGTTTTATCATATGTGATGTTATTGGGCCAAAGAAAATATTTTACTGATGTTTTGGATCAAAGATTTTCAAGAAGGGAAGCTCATTGTACATATTCAAAATACCATAATAAGTAAATGATGTACTGGTCACTTGTATGGAAAAGATGCATGAGCTAATAGATGTGTATTATGCATACCCTCATGTGTTAGCCACTGATCATCATTGTATCTTATCAACAGATCTCATCACATCCTATCACCAGTCTTATTCAGTCGCATGTGCAATTGTACTGTGTTCACATCATTCACTTCATATATTTCCTTAAATAATGTTTTGATCATTTTCTTGCTCATCACATAGAATCAATTCTTGTTAAGTTTATGTGAACAGATTAAATGCACAGAAAAATAATTCGAAATCAGACAGAATAACACAGCATATACCCTGGGAAAACCCTCCTCTTGAGGGAGAAAAACCCAGCAACAAAGATCTCTCTTATATTTGATGCAACAGTGGCAATTTTACAAATTACAATGAGGTCTAACACAAGACCGATATGCAGTACCTTGCACTAATGAATGACAGATAAGAACCTGTTAAATTATGCCTGGCAAATGACAGATCTGACAATGTTCACCTTGCACTGGATGGTCTTCAATTTTCAGACTTTAAGCACACTTGACAGAATTCGATAGCTGTAGCTTCGCCCTGGCATATGATCACACTTTGATCAGATAATATGTTCACTCTTTATGATATCACCGATCTGATATAATTGCTCTTAAATCTCAGACGAGTTCGCACTTGAATGAAATCATCGAACTGATATATTCGCACTTAGATCTCAGACAAGTTTGCACTTTATCATCAGCTGTGTTCGCACTGGAATAATAGCTAAGATCGCACTTGATTGATGAGATGTATTCGCACTATGATCTCAGATAGGTGCGCACAATAAAATGACCGAACTGATCTCCTGCATGGATGATAATCGCAATGGACGAACAAGCTGCATATATATACAAGTGAGAGTTGAAACTAATCTTTCATGTCGGCCTTATAAGAGATTTCATCTCTTGTTGAATGAAGTCGGCCTAAATATTATATGACGGCCTGAGTGAATATACGCACCTCTTCACAAGAGGTCGGCCTCAAATAATGAACACGCATTAAATGTCTTCTTGATAACAGATCAAGATGAATTCATATCTTCTCATGTCGGCTATGAAGATAAACAATAATAATAATAAATATAACTTGAATAGCCAACGGCCATCATTCAATTATATTTCCACGAAGGAGCTGAGCTGGAAGGAGCTACCGAAGCTGCTATATCATTAACACTCCCTCTCAGCTAGGGAGAGAACTTCCAGCTGCACAATATAAGTCATCTCAATATGAGATCCATCAGCCATCATTGCCTACAATCAGATATAAAGAGAGAAGTATCACCTCAATGTGATAACGAACATCATGGCTACATCTATGTGTGAAATGGTATATCACCTCATTGTGGTATTGACCACCATGGCTATACCCACGTATAGAAAGGAGCTTATCACCTCATTGTGAAAGCATATCACCTCAATGTGATATCAACCATCATGGCTACACCCATGTATGGTATGTACAAGTGTTCATCACTTGCGTGATGTTGTCACCTCAACGTGACTTTCATCATGGCTCTCCCAGAGGGTGAAACACAAGTACACAAGAAATCATCACGGATTCTCTCACGTGATGCTGTCATGGAGTCACACACATGACATCCACCATGACTCTCTCAGAGGGTGGAAACAAGGGCTTTCACCTCAAATTCTTCCGTCACAGAAGAAAGTGCAATAGTAAGTACAAGTGTTCATCACTTGCGTGATGTTGTCACCTCATTGTGACTTTCACCATGGCTCTCCCAGAGGGTGAAACACAAGTACAACATATGTCATGGAGTTGCACACATGACATCCACCATGACTGGCTAAAAGGTTGGAAACAAAGGGCTTTCACCTCAAATTCTTCCGTCACAGAAGAAAATGCATTAACAAGGTATTTCACCTCGAACTTCTATCACAGAGAAGGACTCATTAAGCAAGGCTCACTGATACTGAGACTCATACTCAGTCAAGGCTGGATTCTCCACCATACCAAGCTTGTCTCGAAAGTGTACAAACTTTTATCACGAAGGCTGGGTGAAATTATCTGCCATCTGTTATCGATGTTGAGTGTATCTCAAACATGCGACCTTCCATGATTACCATATCTCGATATATAGTGGTACTTGATCTCTACTGTGCCCAGGTATCGCGGAAACCGCGAGGATTAATGAGGCCAGCACAACTCTACAATGAATGGCCGAGTGGATACATTGATTGTCCAACCAATCCGACCAGGAGCTTACAAAGCCACACTGCTTCTCGAGCTGCCACACAGGCTGCAATGTACTCGGCCTTCTCTGTACTCAGTGCCACAGAAGACTGCTTCCTGCTACATCAGGAAATCATAGCAGAACTCAACTGAAGCAATCGCTAGAGGTTCCCTTCTGATCTGCAGCACAATCATCTTCTATAGGTTCAGTAGGCTCCCTCTGAATCTTTACATACTTGGCCTTGCAATGCTGCAACCTTCACTTCTTCTCAATAAGTTACAGGACTCCCTCTTGATCCCTGCTTTAGATCTTGCAAAGAAGTCTTCTGGAAGTGAACTCCCTCTAGCCATCAACTCAGTCTCATGGCTGCAAATTGTGACTTTACGCTTGATCATTCCTTTGGTTGGCATGACTTCCTCGTAAGATGCCTCAATCTTTTCATCGCTTAAGCAATCTCTCATCACTTTCCAGCTTCTAGCTGTTCACAAAGCATTTAGGGAGAGATTACCAACAGTTTATGATTATCAGGACTAGAATCATACAATTTTTGCTATTTCAAATTATAGTATGAACATATAAGAATTTATGCCTAATGTTAGAACATGAATAAGCAAATCATTCTGAAGGAGAAATATATCAAAAATCAAACTAAAGGGATAAAGAACTTATCTCTATAAGGTTTTTGATATAACTCTTTCGTTCAACTTTTACTCCTCTCGAGAGTGCCTAACTCTGCACAATCAAAAGAATAATCTGCACAACTACAGATTTCTTGAATGCATTAAGCGGTTAGCATGTGGAACCAACTCTCTCAAGAGTTCAAGATTCTATCACAAAGCATGCATTGGAGAAGGATATCGATGTGATCAACCTATCACAACGAAAATGCAAATCTCTTCTCTTTTCTTTATTTCATCTCAAAGTCATACTTCAAGGGTCTATATGATTAGTATGAATCAACTCACAATAGATAATTTGAAATCTTCAAAGGATCTTTGTCCTAGAAATCACAATTCAAGAGAAATAACAATCTCCTTATACTAATCACACAAGATCCAAAATAAAAGATACAACTTAACAAACAAGGAATACTTATCTATTCTGCAAGATTCGTTGAATTTTAAGCATAGATCAACATACAACTTTTACGGTTTGGACACAAGCCCATGATTCAGAATAGAAATTCTCTAGAGTCCTTCTGAGGAGAGGACTTATCCGTATCCACAAATGAAGCATGCTAATTAGGCCTAGTTGGGCAATCCTTGGCGAAGTGCCCAAACTCATCACATCTAAAGCATTGTATCTTGGACATATCCCTCTTCTTCTTGGATGGAGGTGCATCATTATTTCCCTTGTCCCGATTCCTTTTGAAGAAACCTTTCTTTCCATCTTTTCCTTTCTTCTTTGAGACATGAGAGGCGAGAACATGAATGTCATCATTCTTTGAACTTTGATCAACGCCTCTTGCCACTAACCTTGATTCTTCTTGAATGCAATCAGATCTTAGGCGATCAAACTTAGGCAGTTTCGATCTTGCACTGATTCCTTGAATGAAGGATTCCCAAGACAAAGGCAGCCCATTGAGGGCGAGCATGGTTAAATCCTTATCATCAACTATATTCCCAATTGTAGAGAGCTGGTCTCTCAAATTTGAAATTCTCATGAAGTATGCAGTAACAGACTCTCCCTTTGACATCTTCACATGATGCAATTGATGCTTTAGTGCAAGGGCTCGGCTGGTATTGTTGACTTCGTACATCTCTTCCAAGGTCTTGAGCATATCTCTTGCTGTCTTCAACTTAGAAATGATAGGTACAATATGATCCTTGACTGAGTCAACCAGAATCTTCATTGCTTTGATGTCTTTCTTCAGCCACTCCTTTTCTTCTACCTCCTCAGGTTCGGAAATGTTAGGCTCCAAGAAGTCACCCAATTCATTTTCACGCAAGGTGAGCATGATCCTAAATCTCCATGAGGTGAAATTAGTTGCACCTTCGAGTTTGTCTTCAACCTTCAAACCATTCACCATCTTGGCTTAGTAGGATGATTGAGTAACAGAAGGTATGCTGTTTGGCAATAATCTGATCACGATCCTCAAACCCGCTCTGATACCATGTTAAATTTAGGTGAACAGATTAAATGTACAGAAAAGTAATTCAAAATCAAACAAAATAACACAGCATATACCTTGGGAAAACCCTCCTCTTGAGGGAGAAAAACCCAGCAACAAAGATCTCTCTTATATTTGATGCAACAGTGGCAATTTTTACAAATTACAATAAGGTCTAACACAAGACTGATATGCAGTACCTGGCAATAAGGAATGACAGATAACAACTTCTAGATCACACCTGGCAATGGCAGAATACAGAACTGGCAATGTTCACTTTGCACTGGAAGGTCTTCAAACTGTGTTAGCTCAACTTAACGTGCAATGTTAAGCCCTTGTATTGCTTGTATTAGCACTTGTAGAAATCCAACTGGACTGGTAATGACTGACTTCTTAACTCTCTCAAATAGGTTTTGCTCTTGATGAATATCAGCGGTAGGGGCAACTCTGGAGCAGTCCACGAAGCTCTTGATACGGAATATCGAATTGTGGTGTATTTGAACTTAACTCTCAGACAGATCTGCACTTGATGGATGTCACCGATCTGGTAAGTTCGCTCATAAATCTCAGATAAGTTCGCTCTTTAAATGATATCACAGATCTGATAAATTCGCTCTTAAGTTCGCACTTTATTTTTCAGATGAGTTCGCACTAGTATAGAAGCTGAGATTGCACCTTGATTGATCAGATGTATTCGCACTATGATCTCAGATAAGTTCGCATTGTAATCTTAGCTAAGTTCGCAATATAAACTCAGATAAGTTCGCAATATAAACTCAGATAAGTTCGCAATATACAATCTGATAAGTTCGCACTATATAATGATCGAGCTGATCTCTTCCGTAGTTACTCATCAAGAATGAATAATCTGTATATATATACTATATAGAGACAGATCCTTCATGTCGTCCTTTTTGAGAAATCATGACTCCATGATATTGATGTCGGCTTTAAACAATATCGACTCTTCTTTAATCACTGTCGGCCTCAATCAAAAATAACCTCTTCACAAGAGGTCGGCCTGTGTATATACACCTCTTCACAAGAGGTCGGCCCTCAAATGATAAATTCGCATTAAAATGACTTCATGATAACAAATCAGAATGAATTCATATCTTCTCATGTCGGCTATGAAGAGAAACAAAAATAATAAATATAACTTGAATAGCCAACGGCTATCATTCAATTATATTTCCACGAAGGAGTTGAGCTACAAGGGAGTAGAAGGCTGCTATATCGTGCTTACTATATGCTAGATTAATATTAATGATATTTATAATTATGCACTTGTGAGAGTGATGCATCATGCAAGTAATGCACTTATAATTCTTTTATATATTGTGTGAGTAATGCACTTATGATTGTTTTATATTTGGTGTGGGTAATGCACTCAAGATTGTTTCCATATTGTGCTAGAGGTTGTATACTTACCTTGTGCAAGTAATGCACTTGAATAATGATTGTTTTCACATCTTGTGTATGTGTGTAGTATGCTTAAGTAAATTATTGTCTTCATGCGAGTGATGCACCTTGAGACTGTACTCATACTTTGTACGAATGAGAACTTTATGTAATTATTGTGTGAGTGTTGCATTAATGCATTATCCATATAAGTGTTGTATCCCTATAAGTGGGAATTGGTAATAACTTTTTGTTGTGAGAATGGGATGTTTAGATATCTTGGGTTGTGGATGTTCTCTAGTGTATGACTATGTGTGTCATTGCATGGTGATTGTGATTTCCCTTAATGGGATATAACTTTTGTTGTTTGGCATCTTCAATGATGTCGGTTTGGTTAAGTAAAAGGATCTCATGTTTTGTGTGATTGGAGTCTTAGATGACTCGTTGTTTGCCATAATTGAATGTGTTCTCTTACTTACCTCGGATTTTGGAATCCAGGTATAGTTTAGTATTGTACTCCCTCTCTTGTGACTAAAGTTAGTCATGTAGTTCATGTGTTATGTAACTTGAGAAATTTGATATTTTATTTTATTGACTATGATTAATTTACTAAATGTTGTCAAGGCCAGCATTGAATTTTTATTTGTGTTTATGAATAAGTATAGCCATCAAATTTTGATACTTATTTATCTTGTGACCTTTATGGTCATGTGCAAATTATTGTTGAAATTGCACGCATTTTATGCCTTATTGTTGAAATCGACTTTTTCTTTCTCTCAGTTTTGATTTACTTTCTTAATGGTGGCTATGCTTGAATGTTTTAAACTGCTGGTCAAGTTTCATGTTATGTTCTCTATCATGTCCATGATGGACTTCCGATGGATTGTATGAGGGAGTAGAATATGGAGAATGTACTAGTTCTTGGTGTGTATGCTGCTAGAATTATGATAGATTGAAATTCCTCGATTCATTGTTAGATGTAAGTATTGCGTGAAATGTTGAGAAAGTTTTGAAACAACTGGTGTTGCTATGGATCAATTGATAAGAGTATCTTGCCGATTAGTGTGGTCGTCATGTTTAGATAGTAAAAAGGATGTGAAATGGAATTTGAGAATATGCTTAAATGTTGATTCCTAATTATATATATGTCCATGAGATATGAGAGAACTTGTTTTGTATATGATGAAATAACAGGTAATGGTAGAAAGAATGTTATATGTGAAAGCAAAATAGTTGTGTAGCGGACATCAGTTAAAGAAGGATAAATAGAGAAATATGGATAACAATTCTAAAGGATAAAGACAAGGTAAAGATAGATATGAAAGCAAAGGAAGTAAGAATTCGTGGGAATAAGTCAGATGTGGGTTGTGAAGGGTAGAGTGTGGAAAAATAGTGGGAACATGAATTGCTAAATTAGAAGTAGATATTTTGAATGGATAAGGGAATTGGACAGAAATTCCTCATGACTGTACGAAGAATAGGATGTGGAATGTTGTAGTGGCACGATGTTGAAATAGAAGAATGAAAAGACTAAAATGGTCGAGATAATAATGCTAGAAGTTGAAGGTGAGAAGAAATCTTTGAGATAAGAAGATTTGTGTGGAAATGGAAGGAAGTGATGAGGTTGAAGGAGTTGATTGGAGTTAACATATAGAGTGTATTGCTAATAATTGAGGACAAGTGTTGTAGAACTGCAAAGGGATAAGGGAATTTATTGGATGGTAATTTAAGCTAGGACAAACCAATAGTGGGTAATGGAAGTAAAATTAGAGGGATAGATAAGGATGAGTGTAGATTGGTTGAGGAAAATATATTATAGTAAGATGGGAGAAAGCATGGGAGGATACTTGGAAAGATGAATAAAAGAGATTATGTTTCTAAATAAGACGAAGGTACAAACTATAATTCAAGTTCGAATTGAGGCAATAGAACATAAATAAGAGATAGTGCAATAGATGAGGAAATAGATGTAGATAATGATAGAAATGAGAGAAGTATGCAGAAGGTACAAGTGTATATGCATGAAAATTTCAAAACCAGATTTATCAAAGGAAAAATGGATAGCAAGTGTCCTAGTCTCAGAGGAGTTGTATGCACGATGGTTGGTTTTGACCAAGTTGGTGCACCATTGGAGATTTGTTTATTGTTTTGAGACCTCAACCTAGTGTTGGTTAGGAGGACTGATCTTTTGGGAATATGTTGTGTTTGTCAAATTGTGATACTTGATTTATGCTTGTATGTGTCTATGATGGACTATGATTTATGCCTCATCTAGTAGGCATCAAAAGTGTGACTAATTTCTTATGCTTGAATGTTGTGATGTCATTCTTTTATGCTCTGGTAAATGAGCCATATGTCACTTAGATGTAATCGGATGGTAGTTGTACCCTATGTTGTTATATGCATAAGTATAAGCAGATATACCGTGTATGTGGTGTGCATGATTGGGCATACTTTGCAGGTTCAAGATTCGGGAGTGGTGCTAGTGGAGCCCACAAGGAATTTGGAGAGGCACAACGTTAAGCTGTGGAACCGAGATGTTGTG
>VDFB02078580.1:0-35340 GCA_007258455.2 Sequoia sempervirens | reverse complement strand
AATTGATTCCTTTGATTATTTTCTGATTTTCATGATCCATTTTGGATCACAAAATGATTTAAGAATGATAGATTGGGAAGACGCGGTGAGTGACAATGTGAGAAGATTGCTTTGTCATCTGCAATAACAATTTAAATTGCAAATATTTCAACATCAAATGCATAGTATTATATTGCAAGGTCTAATATAGGGTGTATACAAAGACTAGTAATGATGTAGATAACTATATTCATGTACACAACATTTATTATGGTTCCAACCATAGTTGGAAGACTCGCCAAGTTTTTGGATTGTCCTGAAAAACTTGCAAGTTTTTTTGCCCGACGAATCTTTATGACTTTAACTCACCGAGTCTTCCTGTCAAGTCTTTTCCAAAAACTCATGAGTTTTTGGCCAGTTTTTTCCAAGTTTTTGGCAAAAACTCGTGAGTCTTTACAAAAGACTCGCCAGATACATAAAAAATGCAAAAAACACAAAAAAAAATCAAAAAAGTTGCTGAGTTTTCTCCGAGTTTTTGTTGACTCGTCAATTTTGGGCTTGGCGAGTCTTTTTCCGAGCCGAGTTTTCCAACTATGGTTCCAAGGGATAATGGTAACATAGAAAATCCTAATTCATTTTAAAACTTTCTAACAATAATACCTTAACTAAATCAAGGTGGTCCCAAGTTACTTTAATATATATTTTAAACAGCCAACCACATCCATATCAAATTGAATGGGAATAATTTTTTTTAATATACTTCTTAAACAAGCATCTTTAAGATTCATTCACTTTGATAAATAAATTTTCAATACGTATTGCTTAAATTGGGAAGTAGAACAGTTCAGCAAGATAGTTTATACTCATTATTTTCCCTTAATTGCAATCAAACCAATCTTAGAAAATCGTAGAACTCAGAAGAACAACGGGAGAGAATTTATCAATACAAAATATCTTTATGTGCACTCAATAGGTCATTTTCATGATTGAATTAAAGAAAGAAGAATGATAAAAAGATAAATGGGATGGATAAATGATGAAAGCCATTATCTGTTATTTTTGCTAACTTTCTAAAAGAGGGAACATACATACAGAAAAAGATTGGAGATTGACCTAAGGGTAGAAAATTAGATGCTTAAATTTGATTTTTGAAATTAATTTATTTTTTATTCCTCAATTTGAGAAATATACACCAAGTGGGAGTTGCTACCTTACCAACCATTTTCCCAGGTCTGGGTCATTTAACCTTAGGTACTTTTAGCAAAAACAAACATTTGTTATAACTACATACAAAGTGTCTTTCTAATAATTCAAGTATTTAATTCTTACTTGATCACTGTTCAGGTTCTAGGGCTCATTTAGGTCAATTCCTTGTAGCCTTCACTGATTTTTCTTTACAGTATCATGATTATGTCTTGTTTTTCCTTGGTTCAATTGTTCCAAAAACGGGATTGTACGTATTTTCACCCACAGACAATTCAGTTCACCCATATTTAACATGGGTATTACAAATAATAGTTTTACATTACAGGTGAACACAAATTTGTTTTAACCAAAGATCCCAAGGTTTAGTAATACCATGGAGGCCCAAGGATGTGCTCTTCTTCATATCATTAGCTTAGACATAGAGAGGCCTCATACCATTACTTTCAACATTAGTTCCCTAAACTAACAAACAAATACATCAATAGGGGTACTTGGAAAGAGATCCGAACATCATATTTTGAAATCACAATCACATTGATAGAACCAAAGGACCTTTTTCATTAGTGCACCTCCATTGTTTCAACTTTCACCTCCAAACAAAGAATAGCCTCTTCATAACCTTGAGGTATGTCAGCATATCTTATGGTCCAAGAAATCCTTAATGCTAGCTACACTTGTGCCTCAAGGATTCTAGACTGAGTCTAACAATCACCTTTGTAGAGATCAACAATCTGAAAACTTAGTAAAGAGCAGCCAGAAATAGAAGATCATTGTGTCTCGATGTTCCCAGTATAACATGGCTTGATGAATCTCCATTGTCTATCAATATATAGACAAGATCCCTCATAAACTTTGATACAGTACAATGAATCAAAGGTATGTGGCATTAGTCATTCTGGAACGGACTCAGCACAAAAAGAGCTTTACAGGCAAAAGAAAAATAAAAACATGATGTACATATGTCATAATTTCCCTCTCTCAGCCTATAGTAGGCTGAGATCAGATATAGCCTTGTAATCATTTTAACATAACATACCTCAATGCAGGTAATATAAACAGCCCAATACACCACTTTAAGATACTTCAAGAGCAGCCTTCTTTCCAGCCTTAGTTGTTCTAAGTGGAAATAAGTTGTTTCATCCCCTTGCTTCTTCCAAGATCTTTGTCTTTTTTATTATTTTGTTTTTTATAAGGCATCTGAAGTTTAGAAGGTCTCTTAGCTGCTTCTTTCATAAGACATTCTTTCTAATTAAGTCCCATAAATTGTTCATTGGTTAATAGTAGACATTAGTGACTACCACATTTCATGTTGTATTTCTTTCCTGATTTATTTACATGTAATCATCATTTCCCCTTAAGTTCAACAAAGAAAAAGAAACAACTTCAAGTTGTGTGCATTTTGTATAATGACATCATGCAATCTTACTCTATACAGTAACTAAAGGTTGTTGCTATCAAAACAGGAAGAGGATTTACAGTAAAACGAGCACGGACTCCTTGAAGTTCCTTTTGTTTCCATGTGGATGGAAATGTAAGTTCAAATGATCTTGTTTCTCCTCTTTCAAGTCCTAATAATGCATCACGGAAACCAGGAACGAGGTGTGACGTTTCTTCAGTGTCCAAATGAAAACCTGTCAAGCATAACCAAATAAATTATGTTTTATTTCAATAGCATAACATTCCAATAAGATCAGCCTTCTCCTAAGCCTCAATAGAAGTGGAAATAGTATAATGTGTTCTTTGGATCAAGATTAAAAAATTCCATTTCAAGAATATGTTAACTTTGTAGTAATGAATGCATTGTTAAAGATATATATATCTAGAGCCTTGAAAACACAAAAAAAAAAGAGTAAATTATTGATTCAACCCTACAAGATTGGTCATCAAACACAATTATATACTTGGCTCACTTCAAATTTTAAAAAAATGAAAGTACAACACCCTCAACCAAAGAAATAATCATATTGCTACAATTTCCTCCTAATGTTGTTGAGGACTCCTGCTCTGTGTCCTAAAGCTTCTCTTGTTTGGGGAAAGCTATTCTTATTTGTCTTTGTCTTTCGATGGTCATATGCATAGTTAAAAACTTGTAAGTTGGCAAAACTCAGCAGACCCAAATTTGACTTGGATTGCCGACCTGGAATAAACTTTCCAAAACTCAGCAAAACTTCCCAACATAAAAATGCATATACATTTAGTTTTACAAAATAATCATAAAAAACATGCATGAAACTGATTTTAGAGAACTGATATAGTAGTTTTATATTCATTCATTCATAGATCAATGGTGCAGATTTTGGTGGCATAAGAAAAAGCGACAAGAAAATCAGATTGCAAAAAAAGCATGAAATGGAAGAAAAAGCAACAAATAGGATCAGAATAGCAACGGGTGGGTCATCCTATAACCACATGCAGGGGAGGTGCATTCTGCAAAAAATAATCAGATAATGGCATTCTCATTTTGAAGATGCTGCTGCTGTATGGTGTCAATGCTCTTCACAATAGTGACCACATAGGTATAATCTATGTCACAAGGTTCAAGTTCAAGTTTGTTGGTGTAAATAAAGTCTTGTACCTAGTTAATTCATTACTAGGGGACTTATTTACATGTTTACTTAGTTCCTAGGAATCTTTCTAGAAGGTGTGTGTTGTCATTAGTTGTTATCTTATCTTTTGACTTGTAACACATGTGACCTAGGTAGTTGTGATAAATTGTCTCATGTCATATGATTAAGACACTTGTCACACTTGTCATAATCTTATGACATCTTATCTCACCTTGGCTATATAACCAAGGGTTCTCTGATACATTGTACACATAACATTTGAATCATAATTGATAAGAATACAGTTTATTCTTGTCATATTCATATTCTCTTTGTGCTTCCCATTTGGCCTCTAGATCTTGGTACGCTATCTCCATAGCCAATTCTAACATAGCATTAAAGTGGGTTGGGTGCCATTGGATAGCCTTTTTTTGAAAGATCTTGGTAAATCTTAAAAACTTAAGTAGGCTCTCTCTTGCATCATTTGATGATCTGGAGAATCACAAAAACTTAATAGAAATACTAGATTTAGGGGGGGTTCCTCTTTGTGGCTCTTTATTGTACGTTCAAATTGGAGTTTGTTGGTGCAAATTTGAACTCACCATTGAGTTCAAAGCATTCGAGAAAGTCGGTTTGGCCTTTTATTTCGTCCAAATCGGACATATGAGGCCAAATTTATGAGGGTTTGAAGCTGAAGAATGGTTGCCGAATCCAGAAGGTAGCTGCAATTTTGGAGCATTTTAGGTCAAATCTGACCCTACCATTACATCTAGAAAGGCCAAAAACCCTAAGATTCATTGTCAATTTGTCCAAATCGAAGAAGTTGTCCACCAATGCAAAAAAAAAATTGCCCAGGAAGCCATACGGCTCCCCAAGTTGTCATTATTGCAACGACACAATTTGTAAAAACATTATTATTTTTTTACAAATAATTTTTAATAGTTTTTTCAAAAAATAAAAAATAAAAATTTGCAGTTTTTTTATTGTAAAAGTTGTTTTGAAAAGTTTTATTTTAAAAAATCAAAAAAAAAAGGCAAAATCTGCACAGGGTACATAGAGTACCCTGCTGTAAAGACCCTTGCAAGATTTGGTCTTATTTTTTTCTGATTTTGAAGCTCAGAAATATTGTCAAACACTTTCCTTGCAAAGTACTATTTGTTGGTAAAAGTTTCTTGTTTGATTTTTCTATTTTTGATTGATGCTATAATGCATGAAAGGACTCTAACTGACTTATCTAAATATGCAATGAAATCTAGAAGCAAAGCAAATGTATTCTAATTTTCCAAACTACAAAATGATTGAAAATACATGTAAAGAATTAGCTATAGCAATGAGGCATTTTAACAAACATATGGCATGCATTCTCAAAAACTCCTTAATATTGCCTATTTGATCTTCAGTCTGATTACAACAATTCTTCAATGCTGATTGACATACAATGCACTCGATGATATATTTATTACAATGACAACAATGCAAACTCAATGAAGAAATGACTCCTACAAGGACAGCTTATGTGATGATATGCCAATATAGAGATGCTGCTTATGACAACAATTTCTCTACTTACAAACCAGCACTTAATACAATGAAATAGTCTATTACAACATCAAATGCCTACCACTAAACATGAACCTGGAAGTGATGTTTTGAAAGAATGAGCTAGCAATGAAAGACGCCCTCAAACTGTAATGTCCCCATTTTGAAGGTAGTTTGATTTAATTAAATTAATTAATTAAGTTGTCTATAATAATGATTTTTCATGAGGATGACTAATTAGTTATTTTAATTAAATTAAAAAGTGGTATTAAGTTAATTATTTGTAAAGTTATCAAATAAATCAATATTATAAGGTGACCTTATATTTAATTAATTTAATAAAGTGACTTGAATTTAAAAATATATCATAAAGTCACTTAATAAAAATAAAATAATATTCTAGAAGCTTCTTGAAGAATTGGAGAAAAAGAATAAATAGAGGGGTTGCCTAAGCTTCTAGACATCCAAACTTGAAGTTGATATTTGATAATCCATCTTGTGGAGCCAAGGGTTTCTGCAAATTGCTTCTTTATCATAGGAAACGAAAACTTCCTATTGATAGCATAACTGAGAGAGTGAAATATCTCTTGAAAGGTTGCAAAGTTGAGAAAGTTGCTTCAGACTTTCTACTTGTACTTCAAAACAAAATTTCATGGCCTTTGGCCAAATTTTGGTTGTAACGATTTGAGGAGATGCATTGCGGAATTTGGAGACATTTTGGAGTTTGTGGTCTTCAAATATTTGACAAGAACATTGCATAGAGATTCATTATCAATCATTCGATTTTGGGAGAAGGTCTGATCTTTATTTGGCAGCAAATTAGAGTTGACACAGTCATCATTTCCAGCTAATAGAAAGCCACGATTTGGCTCATTATGTCTTCCATTGGCATCAATTCATCTCTCTTATTCCAACGCTTGACAAGAGGGCAGGTTGAGAACACATCTGGAGCAATTGGGGTGATCCTAGTGGCTTCATTAATTTGTTGGCTTGGTCTGAGTTGCAAGAACAGGGGCGTCTCTTAGAGTGATTCGATTTCCAATAAAGAGACATTCAAAAATTCAAATAAATTCAGGGAGACTTTATTGGGATACAAGGAAGCTGGGCGCTCAAGTATTGGAGTCAAAACTTTTACCTTCAAGGAGAATCAAGCTTTTCCACAGTGGCTGCTTGCACTCCCAGGTTCCTCTTATCCATCTATATTAATAAATCCATTGTATTAATTTCGGTCTTAGTTGCTTTTAGAAATCAGCCATAACAGATTCATATGGGACTGCATATTCTTCATTGAGAAAGCATATGAAATCAGACTTTGGCATTATATTTTGAGGAAGGTTGTAAGCCAAGAGTCTTGGCATTTTCTCTCTATTGTAGTAGGAATTGCATCTCAATAGAAGATATCATCAGCTGGAGTTATGTGTTGTTGTAAATGATCAATTGAATAATGTATGAGGATGTATGCCTACTGTTTGACATAATGCCTACAGGCTGTATAAGAATTTATCTCAAGTAATATCTCATAATATGCTTTTTAAAAACACAAAACTTGATTGCTTTGCATCTAGTAACTCATTTAGATATTAAGGAAAGAATTTGTAAACATTACTTATGCATCTATCATCGATTACAAGCATTTGTATCAAACTGAAATAATCAGACCAGCAAGTTAGAAGATTGCATGTGAAGTATTTGACAAAAAAACCTTGAGCCTATAATTAGCAATTTGAGGGCAGAACTTGCAAGGCTCATTACACAAACTCTTCCAAACTTCGCCTATTTGCTGCTGTCCTGGCTGCGCCACAGCTCCCATCCTGAATCAAATTTTCCAATCAGCAATCTTTAAAATCTAACTCCCTTTGCTATTGAATGGTTGCGCCCCAAATGCAAACATAAACTCCAAAGTCGTCTTCTTTTTACACCCAGGAAATCGACCTATATCTGTGGATGAAAATTTACCCTCAGGCTTGTCGGTAATCAAAACCCTTTAATCTGATAATGATTCAAATCAAACTCTTTTATGATGAAGTCAAATTGCAGACAGAGACAGCCACACCTAAAAGTGCCTATAAATTTCCTCCAATTAAAAATGATATGGCTGCATCCTCAATGCCAAATATGCCATGAATTCTCCAACCTAAGAATCGCCCTCAAAAGATAAATTCAGCCTGTAAACTACCTAAATAAAAACCATCAATTTATCCAAATTCGAATTTCCTTCAAGACTGAAAAACGATCAATAAAATCTGCAATTTATCTTCTTAAAAAAAATCGAATATCTTCTTGCTCTACAAATTTGGTCACAAGACCATTAAATTTGTCAATATCCAACTAGGAGGAAATAATTTCTCAATTGCAACAATACATCAGATGTTGTTCTCCAATGAAATTATGATTGCAACAATAAACCAGCCATTGCAATTCAGTAGATTCCCAACAAGACGCAATAATAAACCAGCTATTGCATCAAACCACAATTCCTGTCAAAAGGGCAATAATACATCAGCTATTGCACCTATCAAAATTCTCCAATGAAGCACTTGTAGAAACCTTGGATGGATTCCTCAAGAATATCTAGCTAGGGTTCATCTTTCACAACCAAACTTGATACTCTAGAGTCTTCAAACCCTTGAGCAAGCAAAGCATTCAAGTTTTCTTACCAAACCGGTAATGAGAATATAATCCAAGACATAAGCATGCTCAAATACTAGGCCAACAACTTCTTATAAAGATTTCTCCAAGACTTCCAAGAAGCTTCTAGAAATAATATTATTTTAATCCTTTAAGTGACTTTATGATTTATTATTTTATTTTAAGTCACTTTATTAAATTAATTAAATATAAAGTTATCTTATGATTTAATTTATTGAAATAACTTTATAAATAATTAATTTAATACTTCCTTATTTCTCTTGTTTAGCCTTCAGGAATAAATAAAGGCTAAACACTCCTCAAGGTGGCTATCAAAAAGGGGACATTACACCTACTGCATATTTGCAAGGTACCGTGGTCCCATCCAAGAGCCACATGGCACCCTATTAATAAACCGGCTACTGCCTTTTAAGAAACTAGCGCTATTAATCTCGTCAGTTGGCCAAATAAATCGTGAGGTTCAAAAAAAAACCAGCAGGTTTAATAAAATGAGTGGTGAATGAACAAGCATATTCCAATCGAATAAAGAAGATTCAATGGCATCACACAAGATTCTACCGACAAAACCAGAGCAATATTTCGTCATTGAAGATTCCCGTCAAACTATATTCCGAATTCTAGGAGAATTTTTTTTACGGCCCCTTGGCCATCAAATTTAACCCCATAGACTGCTGACGTCAACAGCTTTTAAAGATTTTATGCCCCCTCACCATTTATGTTTTTGATTTTTCAATCCAACTTTGAAGCCCCATAACTTGCTCATTTTGACTCCTTTTTCGAGCAATTTTTTTTTATTTGGGCTAATTTTTCGTGCTGTATGCAATGGTGCAATCAGATTTTGGTTTTGGTGTTTGGCTTTTCCAAAAATTGCAGATTCTCATAGGTATTGTTGCTTCATCCTCATTTTGGGAACTTCAGGAGCTCATATATTGCTCCTATGTTAACATTTTTGGGTGCATTTTTTTTTTAAAGTGCATAATTTTTCATGTACTTTTCAGTGGTATGATCAAATTGATCTCATTTTGTATCAAAAATTGTACTTGATTTTGTGGCCAGTTTTGGCATTTGCATGTACCAAGATCAAGATCACTTCACTGTTTTTGGCAAGTGGCACCTATATACACACTAAATATGAAGTTTCAAATCATATATTTCTTGGGGGCGTGGAGGGGGTTTGGGGGCGGGGGCGGGGAGGAGGCGGTTTGATTGAGTGATTTGGGAGGGTGGGGGGTTTCTTGGTACATTCTTTTGATCTGTTTGCTTGTGCTCTCTCGTTTTCATGGATCATTCTAAGGTTCCTTTGCTCACATCATATAATTATTCAACATGACATCAAAATGCATGGAGTATTCTAATGACTAAAGGTCACTCTCTATATGTTGAAAATAAGGTACCTGAACCTACAGATGCAGATAAAATGATAAAATGGATGATTGAACATACCAAAGCTCTTGGATGTCTTTGTAGACTAGTTTCTCAAGATTTGTTATTTCAAATTGAATCACGTAAAACTTCTCATGAAGCTTGGGACAAATTGAAAACACTGTATGGTACTACAGATGAAGTAAGAGGCTATCAAATTGATAATGAACTGATGAGCCTTGATCCTAAGAACTTTGACAACATCCAAGACTACATCACTAAGGTTAATGATCTAAGAGAGCAATGTAAAGCATATGGAATTGATAAGGACATTTAGTTGGTCTATAATACAATGAACAAACTTGGTCCTGATTATGCTTCTTTCGTTTCTAGCTTTCATACTCATAGATTGACTGTGGGGTCTACATAAACTACACCTTCATTTGCATCATTTTCTGAGATGTTGATACATGAGAACCGAAAGCTTATCTCAATGGGTCTCAACAAGGCTTCTAAATCTCAAGCATTGTTGGTTAGTCAAGTGTAATGTTCCCTTTAGAATGAAGTTCTAAAATTAACCTATAATACCAAAAGGTTTCATGAAATAAGAAATTCAATCCGATTTAATGCTTTAATGATATAGTGGAACAATACTAGAACTTAATTTAAACCATTGATTCCTTCAAGATTCATGCAATCTAACACTAATTCCACAGTTTGCTAGATTAAATTAGTAAAATACAGAGTACTCTAAACTATCCTCTATTCTCCTCTAATCCACAAAGGGGTAGGAGTGGACCACGCACAAGGAAGCCCTTAGCGCTTCTCTTCTCAGCCCAAAGGTAGTCAACAAGCACCTGTTGTACTGACCCCTTTGGCTCCTCTGGGCAGACCCGCAGTCATCCAGGAGAGTGGAATACTTCGAAGAGACCCTAGTATCTGCTCTCCTTCATGGGCGTCCAAACCTCCCCTCCTATGAATTTGCAGGGAACAGGCATAGCTTGATGATTTATCTCTCTTAAAAAGAAATATCACTGAATTATGTTATATTGCTAAAGCTATTTCTACTTAAGAATTCGATATTCAATACCATATACGCTGGAATATTAATTCTTGATATTATATCAACAATGTAATTATATTAATTCTTTGTTATTGTATCAACCAGGAACAAGTAGCTAGGTTTCGACATACCAGATTTTGTTCAGTTATTTCGGCCTTCTTTAGTATTTGGACGAGTATCCTGTTTCAGACGTTTCTGCCCAATTCGTGTTTCAGTATTTCGCGTTTTTTGTATTCCGTGACTATATTTTTCGCTATTATCAGAGGTGATGCCTTTTCTCCTAAAATCGTTGTATCCCCATTCTCAATACCCTGAGGCTTTAAGAGGGACGGAGAGAACATTAAGCGAAATGTCTTTTCATCTGAAGAGTTGCGTCGTTTCAGAGAGGCCCGTCCAAGAGTTCGCAGTGTTTCAGGAGGCCGTCTTCTAGGGTGCTCGATAATGACGTTTAGAGTCTCTTTAGTTATCGGGTTTTTTTCTTGCAAGGATATAATCATTATATTTAATGAAATCTTTATGCGTCTTTCATACATTTCAACTCTTTCGGGATTTAATTAAGCTAATAAAATATTAGTTCGATTTGGAGAGGTTTACAAAGAATAATTTATAACTATTGATTATTTTTAAATGAATATGTAACTAGTCTTTTATTTTTTTATTTTATTTGTCAATTTGTGACTTAATAATATCCCAAAATGCCTTGGTAATAATATTTTATTATATTTGTACAAAGAGAAAATAAGGGTTATTACAATCCACCCTCCCTAAGTTTGCTTGTCCCCAAGCAATTTTAGGTTTGGATGATCCAAGATACCTGCTTCCTCCCAAGTAGCGTCTTCGGTGGGTAAGCCCTTCCATTTGACTAAATACTCTTGGAAAGACGGGCTTCTTAATCTTTTTTCACGCATATCCAAGATGACCTCGGGTTCGAGAATTAACTTCCCCTCATTATCTAGCGGGGGTAGTTCTATACTGGGAACCACATGTTGCCCTAAAACTTTCTTGAGGCAGGACACATGAAACACGTTATGGATCTTGCTTTGCGTGGGCAACTCTAATTCATATGCTACTTCTCCTATTCTTCTTAGGATCTTGTAGGGCCCAAAGAAACGGGGCTTAAGCTTTTCTTTCCCACTGACCTTAATGGAAGATTGTTTGCAAGGTTGTAGTCTCAAAAAGACCAAGTCACCCACTTCAAAAATACGTTCCTTCCTTTTCTTGTCAGCATACAATTTTTGTTGATTTTGTGCTTGATGGAGGTTGTCTCTAAGTGAGTTCATAATGTCCACATTTTGTTGTACAAAGTCTTTTGCCCCTAGGACACAGCTCTGTGCTTTGATTAAATCCCCAAAGGAAGTAGCCTCATATCCGTACAATGCTTGGAAAGGACTCATACCAATAGACATATGATGAGTAGTGTTGTAACAATATTCCCCTAAGTGCAACCACTTGATCCATCCATTTTGCTGTCCTGTGACATAGTTCCTTAAGTAACCCTCCAACCATTTGTTGACGATTTCCGATTGCCCATCCGTTTGTGGGTGATAACTGGTGCTTGGAGTTAGTGTTGTTCCAGCCAATCTGAATAATTCTTCCCAAAATAAGCTAAGGAAACGGCTGTCTCTATCACTTATGATATTTCTTGGTAGGCCATGCAATCTAAAAACTTCTTTGAAGAACATATCAGCCACCTGAGGGGCCTTAAAATCTGATGATATAGCCATAAAGTGAGCATACTTGGTTAGACGATCCACCACAACATAAATGCAATCTTTGTTTTGGACCCTTGGTAGGCCAGTGATAAAGTCCATGGAAATACTTTCCCATTTATGATCTGGTATAGGTAAAGGTTGAAGTAGTCCTGCCGGAAATACATGTTCATCTTTATTCTTTTGACATATCATGCATTCTCTAGTATGCCTTAGTATATCCTTTTTTAAACCCTTCCATGAAAACCTCTCCCTAATCTTTTTGTAAGTTTTGCAGAATCCCTGATGTCCTGCCAAGGGGTTATCATGGTAATCCTTCAGAATTGTTGCCTTTACCTTTGACCCTCGTGTAAGATATATCCTGTTTTTGTAAAGGATAAGTTCATCTATTACTTTGAAGTTTTCATCTTGTATCTTTCCTTCCAAAATGCTACTGGCGAAGGTGTCTTTGGCATATTCAGCTATTATGTTTGCTTTCCATTCAGAGGATACATGTAATGTCCCCATTCTTTCGCAAGCATCAGAGTCTTTGGATTAGCCTATTATGTCGATCCTCGTAGGCTAATGGGTCTGGATAGAGGATCACTTGAACGGGCACTTGGTCAGTTAAAGGCAATATTGGTATCCGGAGTTGGTGACGTGGTGAATTTGCGTGTTTGGCGTGTAATTGGAGCTTAAAATATTGTTCATCACCATTTATTTCACTTACTCAGGTTTGGGGACCATGTGTCTTTTTGTTAAAGGGGGTCACTTTCTATTTTTCAGTTACTATTCATGGCTAAAGTGAAAAAAGAAATAACTTAAGTGAATAGTGCCATTTTAATGAATAGTGTTCTCAATAAGAAATTATAAAAGCAAGAAGGAAAGTTCGACCCATTCATGCTTGAGATTATTTTGTTGAATGAAACTTGAAGTGTGGAGTTTGGGAGAGAAGGAAACTAGGGTTTCCCGATTTCTGCAGTGGGTAATCCTGGATTGGGCTTGTAGTTAGGATTTGGCATCTTGAAGGTGTGAAAGACCACCCTAAAGTGCTGGTTTATTCTTGTTGCTGCATTTTGGAGTTCGAATCTGCTGGTTACAAGCTGTTGGAGGCATCTTTTGAAAAGGTTTTCGCTGCCAGCATCTCCATTCGCCATTTAGAGGTAGTTACTTGCATTTTGGAAGGTTTTGGAGGCTGATTTCTTCATCTACAGCCAACCGCCATCAAGGTTTTCAACTTCTTCAAGTAAGAAAGACGACCTCATATTGTTGCTGCTTTCTTTCCTAAAAGGGGCGCCCTCTTATTTAGAAGCTTTTCCATCAAAAATTTGGTAGGAGACATTTGTATTTAATTTTGTATGAGCATTTGCATGGGCGCGGGTACTGTAGCAGTCACTATTCACAGTGAAGTTTGGCTGTATGTAAAATTAAGACATAAGATGTATTGCCTCTCGAATTTGATGCTAATTATATATGCCATGTAAGCTGTTATATCATGTAGGATGCATCTTAGATGTCTTTTTGAATCTTGCTTGAGTATCTCGTTGAATGTATGCAAGCCGTCCCATTATGTACTCTCTCTTGTAATGAAGAAAGTCTATTAATTATGAATTTGGGACTTCTTGTGTTATCAATAGAAGTTTAGTTCATTTCGGGTTCATATTACATGCAATTGATCGTTAAATTTTATGTATATCATTGGCATTAATTCAAAAACACGAGCCACAAAAAGAAGACAAACACTAAACACAAATCAGACCTACAAGCACAGTGAAATCAAATCAGCAGTGAGCACGGTACATCACAGTGGTATCAGAGCGGTTTCCTGCCATCCTGTTGGGTAGGTTTCAACTGCAGTTTGGAGGTTTCAGTGAACATGGCCACTTCCCAGAAGCAGTGGGACAAGGACATGAAAATTCTTAAACAAAGTTTGAAAAGGTTGGATGAAAATCAGAAAAGGATAGATAAATTGTTTTCAGACCCTGCAAAATTAGATAGAGTAGCAAGGCGTATGGCTTCCATTTTTAAGAGGTCTACATCACATAACAAAGAGAAGAAGGAACATGAGGTCACTACAGTGGCGAGAAGCCTTCATGATGAACTCTTAGCCGTTAATGACCAGCATACAGTTGATCCCTTGGAAAGCAAAAATCAGACCTTAGAAGATCCACTTGCTAATGATGAAGTTGAAATTTCTAAGGTAGTTGTAGGGGAAGAGCACTTGAGTCCTCTTGAAAATGAAGAAGAGTTAGAACACAAGGGTGATGGGCCTAAACAAGATGCCGAAAGGTTGCAGGACGGACATGTTGAGGGACATACACATGAACAAAGGCTTTTGGGGTTGGAAGATTTACAGGATCCTTTGGCGGAGAAGGATGATAAGGTTGGTCAAGCATTGGCACGCGTGAATTCTATATCGTCTATTGAGACATCCTATGAGACCTATAGCAGCAGTGCTTTAGATGATGATGTGTGCGTTGATGATAGCATACATGATACTGCTGATCATGATATGAATGAGGTGGACTCAACCTCGTACTATTGTGCAGATTGGGGTGAAGAGCAGGAGGCGGATCAGGAGATGGAGTGCGAGATGATCGACAATCCATTGTTCGAGGTAGATGCTTCTTGGTCATATGATAATCCGCTCTTTGAGATAGATGTTGATCACCCCCTTGACCCGAGTCCTGAGATGAGCAGTGATTGTGGATCGAGATTTCAGACAGAGTCCGCAATGGAGTTTACTGCGGCGAGCATTGTGAGAAGTGCTCAACACTTCTCTTCTAGTCCACATACGGAGGATTCGTTGATGCTTCAATGTGGATTGGTTCAGGACATATACCATCCCTTTTTGGATGGAGGGTTACCATCTTCAGTAGGCAGATCTAGCGGTTGCAGATACCCGACTCAGTTGTTGGCGGGTGAGTGCTTGCAGGATCAATATTTAGTCTACCATCAGGCTGATGTGTATCCAACAAGGTTTGCTACTCCTTGGTTTCAGAAACTACCAGTGGACACAAGGTTACAGATGGATTATAATGTCAGCAGGCTTGATGGCACAGGTGGGTATCACCTCCATGAGAGTTTAGCGGAGGTTATAGAGAGATGTTACGTAGCAGATGCTTCTATTTATCCTTACCTCCTCATGATGGATGGACACGAGTTCAGTCTATATTGGGATCCAGGTGGAGACAGAGTTAGCACGGCCGTTTGGATGGGTCCCAGTGTATTGCTTCACCACTTATGGTATGGTGGAGTTAGGATCAACGTTGAGGGCATCTTGAATAATACACAGCAAAAACTCATGCCTTCACAACGGAGATTAGCCTGTAGTTTGCGGCAGTATGAAGATTACATTTCAGGACGATCCTTACCACGAAGCAAAAATGAGAGACTTGGTGTAGTACCCGAAGGTCTCTATGATGTGTTTGGATTAAAAGGTGATAAGTCAGCAGAGAATTACCTACAGTCTACAAATAGGCATGAGATTGAAAATGAAGTTGTTGTTGATAAGGAAATCTTACAACATGAAAATAGTATGGTGAAATTCCAGAATGATATTCATAGTGCTCAAGAAGTTATTATCAGCACTGATAACAGCTTTGACTTTCATGACAGCAGTGATGAAACTTTGCAGCGGCATGAGAGGACAGAGATTTCACCGAGAGATGAGATTTCAACAAAGTTGCCGCAAGTGGGTACTCGAGGTTTGGGTACTAACGATGCAAATTGTGGTGAAGATTCATGCCCTAGTGAGCCTGACTTTTCATATCAGACCGTAGAAAACCAATCAGAAAATTTATTTATGGGCATTGAATCCCAGGATCGCGAGTCAAGTGGATATGCAGTTGCTTTGGAAGAAGAAGTGTGCGAAGCTACTGCCAAAACAACAGCCTCTACAATATCTGTTGAGCCATCCTATGAGGTACATCGCAGCAGTACCCTTGTTGATGTTGTGGGCGACACTGATAGCACACACAATGCTGCTTATCAGTTAGTGAGCGATGATGATTCAGCCTCATATCACAGTGCAGACTTTGTTTCAGAGGACTTGCATAGGAGTCTTGAGTTTCAGAGATCTCATCATTTGGTTGGGCAACTTAAGGTCAATGATAACATGATTGCTACAACATTAGAGCATTTTGATGTTGCTCGACAGATGTTAGCTATGTATGGTTGGGGTACTCCTATGTCAGATGAGCACGGTGATAGTAGCTTTTCCCTTGCAGAATTCCATGCCCTACGAGAAGCCATTAGGATAATGAAACAAAATTACTTACAGTTACTAGCTGATAGGGATTATCTTCTCGAGTGGGGGTGCACTTGCTACGATGCACTAAAGGGAAAAGAGGAGGAGGTTGACGAGCTCACTCATGGGCTCGAGGTGACTATGGATTCATTGGAGAGTGCTCAGTTGGCCCTTCAGGAGTCACACTCACGGTTGGAGGAGCTTACCGTGGTCTCGAGTTTGGCACAGTCTTCACCAGCTTCCGATACAGTTCAGGTTTCCATGGCAGCAGTTGGCGGGGAACATATGTCTACGGGTTGTGGGTGTGAGCAGGTTGATGATGTGGTTACTACATCCATCACGATTTCAAGGGCAGTTGATACAGATGGGATGAGAGAGTTGGTGGAGAGTTGCAGAGAGCCATGTGTTGCACTTGGTCTTCCCGAGTTTAGTCCCATGATAGGTGATGCGGAACAGATTACTAATAGCTCTTGTGACGTAGTGGTGGATTCTCCAGAGAGTTGTGTGTTAGTAGACGAGGCTACCCCATCATCTTCACAGGAGATATGTAGAGCAACATCCAATTGGGAGATTGGTACTTGTGTCGATTTGTTTCCCTCTCCTGGGAGAAAATCCGTCATTTCATCCCATACAGTTGATTTCGGTTGGCAGCTTGATGAGCCTATTCAGGAGCACAATTCTAGGGACTCGGAGTTGGACGGTTCAGACCAGCATGGAATGATTGCGCAGTTTGTGAATAAGCCCTTATTTGAGTTTGATGGTGGTTTGATCTATGACAATCCACTCTTAGGGCTTGAAGCCGACCATACTCCTGATACTTGTTCCAGGTTGAGTGACAGTTGCAGTGTTTTGGATCGTCCTTGTGCATCGGGATTCCAAACAGGGCTCAGGGAGGAGTTTAATAGTGTGTACACGGTGAGGAGTACTTATAGTTTTTCCTTTGATCCACCTGTACATGATTCATATTCGATGCACAGTTGTTGGGGGCAGGGTGATTCTCTTGGCGCAGTTAAGGGGAGTAACTCATTACTATGTCCAGAGTTACAATCTTCAGAAGAAGGGACTAAAGGCTGCACGTACCGGATTCAGTTGCTTGTAGTGGATTACTTGCAAAGACAACAATCAATTGTCCATCATGCTAACATGTATCTGACGAGGGTTGCTACTTTAACGTCACAAGGATTTCATATAGATACATGGTTACAGGGTGATTACGGTGTCAGCAGACATGATGGTTTGATTAGCCATCACTTCCATGGATGCTTTGGGAAGACTGTAGAGAGATATTGTGTTGCGGAAGTTTCCAGACATTTTTGTCTCTTCATGACAGACGAATGGGAGTTCAGGTTGTATTGGGATTCGGGTGGTGACATTGCAGTTTGGTTGGGTTCCGACAGGTTGCTTCATCATTTTCAGCGTGGTGAAGTTGTGATCAGAATTACGCAGCAGAAGCCTGAGGTTATCAGACATGGCAGACTTCCATTCTGGGTTCGGGATCCAGGGATATTTTGTGCAGTTGCGTTTATGCTGGTGCTTCAGGAGTTAGTTAACGACACATGGGACATTCCGCAGTTCTTCTTTCGAGCCTTCCGAGGAGTGAGGTTTCTTCGCAGTAATAATTGCTTGGGGTCAAGCAATTTCAGGGAGGGCGGACTGTAATGTCCCCATTCTTTCGCAAGCATCAGAGTCTTTGGATTAGCCTATTATGTCGATCCTCGTAGGCTAATGGGTCTGGATAGAGGATCACTTGAACGGGCACTTGGTCAGTTAAAGGCAATATTGGTATCCGGAGTTGGTGACGTGGTGAATTTGCGTGTTTGGCGTGTAATTGGAGCTTAAAATATTGTTCATCACCATTTATTTCACTTACTCAGGTTTGGGGACCATGTGTCTTTTTGTTAAAGGGGGTCACTTTCTATTTTTCAGTTACTATTCATGGCTAAAGTGAAAAAAGAAATAACTTAAGTGAATAGTGCCATTTTAATGAATAGTGTTCTCAATAAGAAATTATAAAAGCAAGAAGGAAAGTTCGACCCATTCATGCTTGAGATTATTTTGTTGAATGAAACTTGAAGTGTGGAGTTTGGGAGAGAAGGAAACTAGGGTTTCCCGATTTCTGCAGTGGGTAAGCCTGGATTGGGCTTGTAGTTAGGATTTGGCATCTTGAAGGTGTGAAAGACCACCCTAAAGTGCTGGTTTATTCTTGTTGCTGCATTTTGGAGTTCGAATCTGCTGGTTACAAGCTGTTGGAGGCATCTTTTGAAAGGATTTTCGCTGCCAGCATCTCCATTCGCCATTTAGAGGTAGTTACTTGCATTTTGGAAGGTTTTGGAGGCTGATTTCTTCATCTACAGCCAACCGCCATCAAGTAAGGGTTTCAACTTCTTCAAGTAAGAAAGACGCCCTCATATTGTTGCTGCTTTCTTTCCTAAAAGGGGCGCCCTCTTATTGAGAAGCTTTTCCATCAAAAATTTGGTAGGAGACATTTGTATTTAATTTTGTATGAGCATTTGCATGGGCGCGGGTACTGTAGCAGTCACTATTCACAGTGAAGTTTGGCTGTATGTAAAATTAAGACGTAAGATGTATTGCCTCTCGAATTTGATGCTAATTATATATGCCATGTAAGCTGTTATATCATGTAGGATGCATCTTAGAGGTCTTTTTGAATCTTGCTTGAGTATCTCGTTGAATGTATGCAAGCCGTCCCATTATGTACTCTCTCTTGTAATGAAGAAAGTCTATTAATTATGAATTTGGGACTTCTTGTGTTATCAATAGAAGTTTAGTTCATTTCGGGTTCATATTACATGCAATTGATCGTTAAATTTTATGTATATCATTGGCATTAATTCAAAAACACGAGAGCCACAAAAAGAAGACAAACACTAAACACAAATCAGACCTACAAGCACAGTGAAATCAAATCAGCAGTGAGCACGGTACATCACAATACAGCCGTTACCGAACCCAAGTGGGGTCTTCATGAGAGGGCATCTGCCACGACATTATTCTTTCCTTTCATAAACTCAATATCAAAGTTATATGCTTGAAGCTTACTTACCCATTTCTGCTGTCTATCATTTAGATCTTTTTGGTTAAGAAAGAATCTTAGACTGTTGTGATCCGTCTTCACGGTAAATTTCCCACAAATAAGGTACTGCCGAAATTTTTCCAAAGCATGCATTATTGCCAACATTTCTTTATCATAAACTGAATAGGTTCTTTCTGATTCCTTAAGTTTCCTACTTTCAAAGGCTATCAGGTGTCTATTTTGCATTAATACTGCACCAATGCCTTCTCCCGAGGCATCACAACATAATTCAAAAGGCGACGAGAAATCTGGTATTGCCAATACGGGACACGAAATCATGACCTCTTTGAGTTTCTCAAAGGCTGATTGGGCTTCTTCTGTCCAAGTAAAAGCTCCTTTCTTGGTTAAATCTGTCAAAGGGGTAGTGAGTTTTGAAAAACCCTTCACAAATCTTCGATAGTAGCTACACAATCCTAGGAATCCCCTAAGGTGTGTAAGGGTTCTAGGCTTGGGCCAACTTTTAATGGCCTCTATTTTTTCTTCATCAACCTTTACTCCTTCCGCACTAATCTTATGACCAAGATACAAGATTTCTTCCATCCCAAATTCACATTTAGACATCTTTGCAAATAGTGAGTTTTGTTCAAGTATTCCCAATACTTCTTCTAGGTGTCTTAAATGTTCTTCCCATGTTTTGCTATAGATCAAAATGTCATCAAAAAATACTAGTAGGAACTTCCTCAATTGACCCCTGAAGACATGATTCATACAAGACTGAAAAGTGGCCGAGGCATTTGTGAGGCCAAAGGGTAAGACTAAAAACTCAAAATGCCCATAATGACACCTGAAAGCTGTTTTGTGAATATCTTCTGCTCTTACCCTTATTTGATGATATCCCGAGCGAAGATCTATTTTTGAAAAGTATACTGCACCATGAAGTTCATCTATCAATTCATCGACCCTTCGGATAGGATACCGATTCTTGATTGTTTTCTTGTTAAGTGCTCGATAATCTATGCACATTCTCATTGTGCCGTCTTTTTTCTTTACAAGCATGACTGATGAGGCAAAAGGGCTAGAACTAGGCTGGATGTGTCCCATTTCCAATAATTCTTTTATGGTCCTTTCAATTTCCTCTCTATAAGCCCTAGGGTGACAATAGGGTGTGGTAATAACAGGCTTTGCCCCTTCTTCCAGTTCTATAGTGTGTTCAAATCCTCTTTTCGGGGGTAATCCAGGAGGTATATCTTCAAATACTCTTTTGTGTCTTCTAAGGATAGGTTTGATATCAACGTGAATGGCTTTCTTTTGTGAAACAGATTTATCAAGTATCATGCATTGCGCCATCCATTCACCTTGCCCCTTCCTAGACATCATGACAACTAAAATCTTAGAAATATGGTAAAGTTGTTGCTAATGAATATTTACATATATGATTTATCAAAGTTGATATTATTCTTACCTTACAATTTTTTCCATTTTCCTAGACGAAACCATCCTGGGTGATCCATCAATTAATCCTCGGAGGAGGACCTCTTCTCCTTTATGTGAAAAACATAGTTCCATCTTTGGAAGATCCAAGGAAAATCGCCCTAATGAATGTATCCATGGGGTACCCAAGATTATGTCTGTATCTCCCAAATTAACCACGTAGAAATCTTCTGTAGTGGCGTGCTTTCCCAAGGTTATGTCTAGTTGCGGAATCTTCTGGTTGCAAGAGGTAGTGGAACCATCAGCTAAGGCTACTTTGAAACCCTTAAATTCTTGAGTTCCCAGTTTCAGCCTTGATGCTAGGTTTGTGTCAATGAAATTGTGGGTTGCCCCACTATCCATAAGAGCAATTACCCTTTTCCCTTTGATTGTACTTTTTATTCGGAAAGGGTGATGTTTTGAGGCTCTTGAGATGGCTGCCAAGGTTCCTTTTTCTTCTTCACCATATCTTATCTTCTTGTTAGGTCTTTCAAATTCTTCTGGTTGCTCACTATCTTCTTCATCGGAATGGGCTCCCATGTTGTGAGCTTGACTTCTACACCTATGGCCCTTGAACCATTTTTCTTTACATCTAAAGCACAAATCTTCTTTCTTAAGTCTCTCCCTTTCTTTCTCAATGTCCTCTTTTTTACATTTATGCCCCTTATACCATTTTTTATTGCAAGTGTAGCATAAATCTTTCCTACGTATCTCTGCCCTTTTTCCCTTTGGGAGGTCCTTTTTATGTTTATCTTTTTTGTAAGGGAAAGGTTTAGATGACTTTACTGGTGTAGATGTATCTTCTAAGGTGAGTGCTTTATCAATGGCGTCATCTAGAGAAGTAGGTTTAAAGGCGCTCACCAATCTTTTGATGGAATCCCTTAATCCCTCGACAAAAAGGTAGGTGAGGCGATCTTCATCAATTCCTTTTACCCTAACAGAGATTTGTTGAAATTCGGAAACATAATCCTCAACGGATCCTTGCTGCTTTAGGAGGGTCAATTCCTTGAAGTCTCTTTGAGGATGTTTCCTATCGAACCTTTTAATAAGTTTTTGAGTGAATTCCTCATAAGATATTTTATTGTTATACCCCTGTGTGAGGGTGCCATGGAGCCACCATTCATGAGCCAACCCCTCAAGATGTAATATAGCAAATTGTACCGCATCCTCCTCTGTCATGGGACTTAGATTTAGATAGCTATTCAATTTTTGTATCCATGAGTAGGCTGTGATTTTATTTGATCCATCAAAGCTTGGTAGAGTTAATTTGTTAACCTTTTGTTTAAGATCTTTACTTGATTGTCTGTCCTCTTTATGGGGAATTTCTAGTTTCTTGGCTTCTAAGAAATTTCTAAAAGATATGATCTCTCTTATGTCGGGATCTAATCTTACATAGGCCGCAACGGTGTCTTCCGCATTTTGCAGTGGGGGATTGTTCTCACCTTCCATCATGGTTTCCTTCCTAGGTAGGAAGTTTGGTCTTTGAACCCTTGGGTTTGAGGAAGTATTGTTATCATTATTGTTTTCAGAATGGTTTGAATTTATATCCCTCCCATTTGAACTGTTATGCCTGAGGTTACTCATAGTGGCATTCATATCCTGCAAGGCTTGAAGTAAGGCTTGGCTTGTTTTTTCATTTTGCTCTATTAGTGCTCGTGTTTTACGTTCATTGTTTTCCATGAATGTTCTAAGCTCATTCCCTAATTGTTCACCCATGATGTCAACAGTTTTAGGGTTCTTTCTGTGGTAGACTTTCATGTACTAATTTTCCCACAAGGTGGCAAGAAAGATGCTCTGATACCAACTGTAATGTTCCCTTTAGAATGAAGTTCTAAAATTAACCTATAATACCAAAAGGTTTCATGAAATAAGAAATTCAATCTGATTTAATGCTTTAATGATATAGTGGAACAATACTAGAACTTAATTTAAACCATTGATTCCTTCAAGATTCATGCAATCTAACACTAATTCCACAGTTTGCTAGATTAAATTAGTAAAATACAGAGTACTCTAAACTATCCTCTATTCTCCTCTAATCCACAAAGGGGTAGGAGTGGACCACGCACAAGGAAGCCCTTAGCGCTTCTCTTCTCAGCCCAAAGGTAGTCAACAAGCACCTGTTGTACTGACCCCTTTGGCTCCCCTGGGCAGACCCGCAGTCATCCAGGAGAGTGGAATACTTCGAAGAGACCCTAGTATCTGCTCTCCTTCATGGGCGTCCAAACCTCCCCTCCTATGAATTTGCAGGGAACAGGCATAGCTTGATGATTTATCTCTCTTAAAAAGAAATATCACTGAATTATGTTATATTGCTAAAGATATTTCTACTTAAGAATTCGATATTCAATACCATATACGCTGGAATATTAATTCTTGATATTATATCAACAATGTAATTATATTAATTCTTTGTTATTGTATCAACCATGAACAAGTAGCTAGGTTTCGACATACCAGATTTTGTTCAGTTATTTAGGCCTTCTTCAGTATTTGGACGAGTATCCTGTTTCAGACGTTTCTGCCCAATTCGTGTTTCAGTATTTCGCGTTTTATACCTCGCGTTTTTTGTATTCCGCGACTCTATATTTTTCGCTATTATCAGAGGTGATGCCTTTTCTCCTGAAATCGTTGTATCCCCATTCTCAATACCCTGAGGCTTTAAGAGGGACGGAGAGAACATTAAGCGAAATGTCTTTTCGTCTGAAGAGTTGCGTCATTTCAAAGAGGCCCGTCCAAGAGTTCGCAGTGTTTCAGGAGGCCGTCTTCTAGGGTGCTCGATAATGACATTTAGAGTCTCTTTAGTTATCAGGTTTTTTTCTTGCAAGGATATAATCATTATATTTAATGAAATCTTTATGCGTCTTTCATACATTTCAACTCTTTTGGGATTTAATTAAGCTAATAAAATATTAGTTCGATTTGGAGAGGTTTACAAAGAATAATTTATAACTATTGATTATTTTTAAATGAATATGTAACTAGTCTTTTATTTTTTTATTTTATTTGTCAATTTGTGACTTAATAATATCCCAAAATGCCTTGGTAATAATATTTTATTATATTTGTACAAAGAGAAAATAAGGGTTATTACATCAAGTGAAAGAATTAGAATCAAATAAGAAACAAAAGAAAGTAAAGAATACATTTAGATCAAGCAAAGAAAAAATCCTCTTCCAAAGAGAATTTGTCTATGAAGGAGAGCCCTACTTGTGCATATTGCAAGAAGGATGGACAAGAAGACCACTATTGTTATAAGAAGGATATCGATGAGTTGAAACATCTTCTCAAAAAGAATCACATTGATTTACCTTCTAGAATGTTTGTATCACCTCCTCTTCCTTCCTCCAAACAATCTAAAATTGACAAAGGTCAAGCTACTACATTAGGAAATAAAGGACATGCTCTTTGTGCTTTTCCAGGTCATGGATCAGGAAGATGGCTTCTAGATTCAGGAGCATCTCATCATATGGCATCTTCGCAGTCTATATTCCCTTTTTTTGAGCCTTGTACTGTCTCCTATCTTGATGGGAAACAATACATACATGAGTGTAATTGGAAAGGGGTCTATTAGTTTTGGGGACAACACTTTCCAAGATGTTTTGTGTGTTCCTCATTTGATGAAGAATCTTCTTTCCATATATCAGATTACACATGGTGGAGATGGGAGAACTGTGGAGTTCACACCTGATTCAGTCATCATTCGAGACTTGGAGAATAGAGAGATCATTGCTACTGGGGTGGTTGATCATTCATCTCGGTTGTATACCTTTGCAGATTTTCTTTCTGATGGTGACATCATTCCTTTAGCTAATGATCATATTTCAAGTACGAACCATGATTCAGAACAAACATTTGGCTTCTTGAACTTAGGAGTTCTCACATCAGACCTAGTTCTTGAGCCATTCATTCTATCTCCTCCATCTACTGTTGCAATTGATGATGCTTCTATTGCTACAAATATGGCTTCTTGTGATTTAATGCAGTAGGATCCTTATTGTCTTTCAGATTTGGATACTTGTGATGGCTTCTTGACAAGTATTTCAGACTTGTTTGTAGAGTCTCATATTGCAGATCTGGGAGACATCATTGGCGACATTCATCTTCTCTTTGATGGAGAGGATCCTTCTTCAATCGTTGTGAGGGAACACTCTAACCCTCTTCATTCTCTACATGATTATTCTTTGCAGTTTGACGTGACTATTGATCCTTTTGGACAGCATTTGGAGGTGACTTCTTTGTCTTCAAAGGGGATATAATATATATTTGTTTTTGGATTATGTTCTACATTCATCTCTACTAGATTCTGGAACGTCCTCTTCAACAGTGTGGCCTAGAACACCTATTTCGATTGTGTTAGCTTTTGGCATTGACATGGAGACTCTTGAGCATGCTTCAAAGACATCATTACATATCATCTATCTTCCTTTCAAGAATGGGAATAACTCTTGCATACATTCATGGTTTTGATTCTTCCTAAGGGGAGGAATATTGTTCAACAAGATTGGATCATCTTCAACATTCAATGTCGAGATTCTACCACTATTGCAAAAGACTCAACATTGAGGAGGGGCTGCATTATCTCTCTTCTCCTCTCTTATGGGGGGGTCGTTTTCCTCACATGGGGTTTCGGTCTTCTCATTCTTCATTGAGAGCATTTCATTTTTTTGTATTTCAGCTCTCTTTTGGGAAGGAGTTTTGTCCCACTGGATTTTCTCCTTTTCTCCGTTTATAGAGATTTCATTTGCATATGTACATGGGTACCTAACATGAACTAGTAGCCAAGACCCATCATTGCATCTTTGTGTCATTTGCACAGTTTTGGAAGCATTTGGTCAAGATTGGTATACACATGAGAGTGTTAAGCTTCAGTATCCATCACCATATTTTCTTGGGGACACCATTGGTATTCTCATTGGGGTATTTTAAGTGGGTTTGATGCAATTCTAAGATTGGTTTGGGATCCAAGTATTGTCATGGTCGATATGTTGCTACGCATGGATCTTGATGAGTTACTTCATATCTTGTGGTTTTATGGCATGTATATCAGAGTGGTGTGGCTGTTGATATGCAATTGCTTGACAGTGTTAGCGTTTAAATTCGCACCTCTAGAATGCATATTTGAAACGGACAGCTATGCACAGATAAACTGCTCTTCAAATTAGGAGGGGAAGCTCCCTCTTCCTGGTGGTGTTTGAAAGAAAGTAAACTAAACTAAGTTACCTATCTTTTTTATCAGCTCAGAGCACAAGGTTTATTAAACACGAACATCGCAACTGAGATTTTCTGATTTAAGAAGTTCAACTACGACTAACTTAACTAAATATGTTTCTAATTTCTCAAGTAAAATGCAGAGCAAGAGAAACTAGAAATGAACAAGGTGTAATCTCTGACAAAGCACTTCAATAAACTTTTTCTCAACAAACATCTACACACTTCAATGTAAGCTAAAATCAAGATCATAAAAGTACAACACAAATAACGGAAATCTGAGATTTTAGACCAAGGCAAAGGAGGCTCATGATTTTATTACTGAAAATTCTAGAACAAAATCTACTTCTAGCATGCCTCGAACAGGAAATTGCAGCTAAAGAGGCTTGCAATCTTATTCTTACACAATACGAATAGCAATTACAATAACTTCTTGTTGGCTAAAAGAGACTCAACAATTGGCTATCATAAAGCAACTGAACAACACTTGAATAACAAATAGAAGGCACAATAGGCTCAGCATTTTGTTATCACTAGCATGGCTAAGAAAAACTAATGAGCAAAGGAGTAGGAAACCCTAAAATCTCCTTGTTTTCACAATCTAGGGCTTGCTCAGCAAGCAAGCTTTATTACTAAATCTAGAAAGAAGATAACATCTAACACCTAAGAAAGCAGAAAAAGCGGGAAACGTCAACTATTACATTTTATCTTCTTTCTCCTCTCAAAGAATGGATAAAAATTATTCCAAGAATAGAAAGAAAGAGGGAAAGAAAGCTTCTAGAAGAAAGTTGCTTTAAAGCTCGATCACATCCGTTAGGAAGTTAGAAATTGTGTCCCGGTTCAGTGCATCTATGCCATCAATAGCAAAACACTGCTTTTCTAGAATATCTTCAACATTTGCAACTGACCTAAGGAAATCTTCAACCTCATTGGTCGCTTTCTCGAACTTTGCTGACATCATCAAAATATGACCTATCCTTCCACCAACTGGATTGCAACTGCAAACAACACTCTAAAATTGGTCCTGCACTTCATCAAGCTTGACGTAGGAACCATCTTCAAAACTGTACTGAGAAGGAATCTCTGTGACAAACTCACTAATGAAAAGGAGAGCTTTGATCACACTTTGTCTGTAGGCAACAAACTTCTCAGATATCCTCTCATAGGTTTTAACTTTGAAAACATAGCGCTCTCTCCAAGCAAGGATTTGTCTCTTGTGTTCTTTTCAAACTGCTGAACCAGAGGCCATATCTAAATCAGCAATGATGATCTCATGCCTTGGTCTTACTTCAGCCAGTGTTTGTTCAAAACCTTGGATACCTTGATGTAGCTCATGAGCCTTTTCTCTTAACTGGAACATTCGGGCCAAGATTTCCTTTCTTTTGACAATGAAATTCTCAATCCATTCCTGAGTTTCTTTCCTACAAATGACCAACTGTCTCAATTGATGGTAATCAGCTGGTGTCTCTAAAACCTGGGGCAGCAGTTGGGTAGCCTGTAAAGAACCATGGACAAGGTTAGAAATGTAAAGCCTGAGCTGCTGATTTTTAGCCTTGAGGGCTACCTTGTCTTCTCCATCCTTGAGTACTCTTTCTTGAATACTTTCGGATACAACTTTGAATAGACTCACGTCTGCATGCCTGGTATTTCTACCAAGGTTGGCCTTTACCATCACGAAGTCATCCATGTTCACCTCATCCCTGTTCTTGTCTTCTAGGGGCAATACAGTTTCCATGATTATCTCGTTATCAAGATTCCTATCAAAGTGAACTTGCTTCTTTGCTTTCTTCTTAGGAGGTTCCTGATAAATGTTGTCAATATCATCAACATTTCCCTGATATGAAGGCCTTCTTCTCACCCTTCCCAAGGAGTTCTCGAGCCAAGACACAGTAGTATCCTTACTAACTTCCTTAGGAGGTAGAACTGCGATCTCTTCATCATCTTCAATATCAAGGTCGATGTGAATCGGTGAAGACCCTATCAAAGGCACAGGAACATGTGTTAAAGGCAGCTCCTCTACATCTTTCTGAGGTAGGGGTTCGTCAAAAGGAGCTTCTGTTACAACTATAGGTTGCTCCTGTATGACTATGCCTGAGAAGTCTAACCTTCTTCTTACATTCTTACTTGATCTACTGCCTTTGACACCTTCTTGAGACTGACTTACGCCCTTCCCTTTTAACTGTGCTCTGCACAACGAGGGAACTGTTCTTGGCGGCTCTGTTGCTGGAATGGAGTTTTTTCTCTTAAGGATTAGGAAAACCTTGCTATGTTCAAGGACATGTTTTGTCCTTTCTTCTACTGAGAGGGACTCTTTATTAGCCCAATTACCCTGAGGGAGTGGCTGATCTTCAATTCGCTTCTGAGTATACATCGAGAGAAGCACATCCTCATCATCATCGGACAACCCTTCTATATCTTCATTTAAGCAGTCTTTCATCTAATGAAGAGTGAGTCTGCCATAACTACACCTTCACACCTCGAACTCGTCTGTACAATTAGTCCAAAAGTCTTCAATGGCAGATATATGAGCGTAGTTTTTCTCAAGTCGGCCAGCGTAGACACCATGAGGATCAAATGATCGTCTCTCGCTATAAGGCTTGAGACCGAGTTTATCCAACTCATATCCCATTGTCTTAGCATCTGCAACAATCCTACATGTGTAGATTCCCAACCCTAATGGAAACTGGAGGGAGGTTTCTTTCTATTCCTCAAGACTATGTGAACATCGTGGGCCTGCCTTAAAAATTCCATGAGGACAACCTCATCTGATGGGTACCTTGGTAGCACGAGTGGGGCACCTAAATAGCCATAGACTCTAAGGTAGGTGAAAGTAGGAAACTGTATAAACCAATCTGCCCACTCCGCTATTGCTTCCCTGGAAACTGAAGAGATACGGACGTGTAATTCATTGTCCAAGTCCCGCACTGTGTACATCAGAAAAGCCTCATTCACTCTTTTGTAGTGATGCAGCGACTTCGTGAATTCCAACTGGGGATAGTAGTTGTATATATGTTGTACACTCAATGATCCCTCAATGTTCAACCCTCTGAATTGACCTTGATAGGCCACCAGGTAGACTAGGTAAGACACAATATGGAATTTATGAAACTAGAAGTATTTTGTTATTTGTTGATGTATGCTATCACTGATCAAAGTAGGCCAATCATACAATTCGTTCTTCTTCACGATGTGAGGTATGGCATAAAACATCCAAGGCTGAAACTTGGTGGCATCTTCTGAGCCAGTGACCCTGTTGAGCAAGGTGATGATAATAGCAATTTCATCCTTAAACTCTCCTCGCCTGACATTCTTCAGCAAAGTCTTATGCTTCTCTTTCATCCATCTCTGTGCAATCTTCTTGCTATATTTGCCTTTATGCATGTCCCATATCTTTTCACATTCACCCTTTGAGACAGTGACGCTTTCAGGCCAAGGGGGAATGGAAAAGCACTTCTCGATCACATCAAGCTTCAAACTGCAAATCATTCTGCCATCAACTGATTGAATCTCCCTAGTAGCCGAATTGTAATGCTTGATGCAAGCAATTACGAACTCAAGACTCTGAACTAATATAGGAATTGACGTTGCTGCGAGGAGTCAAGAATATCCCAAGTTCCTGATAGTAGTGTTGCCTGCACTCTCCAAAGCGTGTAGATCAAACACCGGCTTGATATGTTGCAAGTCTGTCTCAGCTGTCTTGATGTAATCATGATAAAGAGCTGATCCAGTCTTGAAAACATTGGGAGTGTACTCCATTTTGGAAAACTTGAAGAATGACTATAAACTCGCCTAGGTTTAGACAAGTTTTGAACAACTTCTATTTTTAGAATGCTGATTTTCTTGCTCCAACAGACAAATTTTTTTAAAATTATTCTGATATATGGGTTTTGCTCAAAATTTCGTTGCAAGAGAACCTAGATCGTTCGTTTTTGAAAATTTTGAATTTTAACTGAAAAAGCAGCAAACCCTAATTTCTTCAAATTTAACAAAAAAAGTTGGCACCTGGGTTTTGTTCAGAATATGACTAGAAACGGACCCAGTTGATTAGATTAGCAAAATACTGATGGCTGATCAAAAAAGCAGCCAACCCTAGAATTTGAAACTTTCTTGAAAAAAAGTTGTGATATGGGTTTTCTTCAGAAGACTGATTGGAGAGGACCCAGATGATTGAAAACTAAATGCACTGAGGATTTCACTGAAATGCAAAATAAAAGAAGCTGCTGCAACTTGATGAAATTCTTGAAAATTTCTTCAGAAGAATGAAGTGAAAAGACCCAGATGGCTGAAAATTTGAAAACCTTGGCCTTCTCTTTGAAAAACTTGATCTTCTAGATAAAAAAGCATGAAAAAACAAGGATTTATGTTGCTGATCTGAAAAATTTGATGAAAAACCAGCAAACTAAGCTTTTGAATCTTGAAAAATTTCTTCAATCTGCTGCTCCAACTTTCTATTAAAGAATCATAATTGCTTATAAGGCTCAATAATTGTTGCAAGCATCATTATTAGATAATCGTAAATAATATATATATATAATTGCATGTGTCCACCACCTATGAGATCTTTTCAACTCTCTCTCTCTCTCTAGAGACTTGTAAAGATCTCATAGGCGGTGGACACATGCATTTATATATATATAAATATATAATTGCTTGTGTCCACCACCTCTCTCTATCTATCTATCTATCTATCTATATATATATCCAAATGTATACTTATCAATTGCCAAAATATATTTATCAACATCTGAATTATACATACAAAAAACATATTATATTTAATATATTTCTATCTATCATATATATATATTAAATATATGTATCAAATACCAGCTATTGCTTTATTTGCTAGGCATTCATTTATTATCATTTATTTACTCTTTGATTGATTTTCAACATAAACTGTAATTACTTCTTATGAAACATAATTTACTTACCTGTAATCGATCTGCAGGAGAAGTTTTATTACCTTATCTTTCTGCCCATGTGATCTCTGTTCTTCCCTTTCTTCAAACACGGTGGCACTTCCTTCTACAGCATATATTCCTCCTTATTCCTCAGCCATGATGATTCCCACCAACTATTGTACTTCCTTCTTCAAAATAGATTATTTTATTCTTATTCCTGATTGATGATCCCAATGTTTGGCTTGGTCTTTTCTTTATAGATCAAACAAGAGACATGCTGACTTTTGACTAAGGACGTGTCTTATGCAATCGCTGTCCTAAGAGATTTGTTAAGTGCAGCCTAAGATCCATGTTTATTTACTCAACTAATCGCTGCTTTTAGGGTATAGTAATCACTGCTGCAGCCTTTAAAAGGCTTTTGTTTATTGTTCTAAATGAATTATTGGCCTCTTATTATATAAATGTATTAATATAAATTTATGGTAAATATATTTATTTTTTTATATTTGTTTTAGATATATGTTTTTATAGTCTTATATAATGATTATAATTATAATAATATTATTAATATTATATTCATATTTTAAATATTTATATTGTTAATTTATTTTTTTTATTTATGTGTATTTCAATGCTTTTATTTTGATATTTATGGGATTTTGTTATTCGTATTTTAATGTTTCATATCACAACTTCGGGGAACATGACAGTCCACCCCACCCAAGATTGTTTGCCCTCAAGCAATCATAATCTAAGATGTGTAATTTTGAGGTGTTGCTCCTTATGGTGATGATATTAGTTTTGATAAGAGTTGGAAGTTCTAACCCAAGTGATGGTTATTCCGGTTATGAGGACAATGTATTGACTAGTATTCTTAAGTTCTACTATTTCTTCTTACTCTCAAAACCCACGAATTGGAATTTGTGAATTAGTATAACTTAAAACCACTTGAATCAAAATTTAAAGCAGAAAATCAGGTAGCTCAACCAAGTAGGTAAGTAGCTCAAATGAGAAGTAACTAGCTCAAGCATACAGGCAGGTAGCTCAAGTACACAATCAAGTAGCTCAAGTAAGCGAGCAACTAGCTTAAGCACACAGGCAAGTAGCTCAAGCACACAAGTAGGTAGCTCAAGCACATAGAAAAGTGGCTCAAATAAGTAGGCAACCAGCTCAAGTAGACAAGCAACTAACTCAAGCACGCAAGCAACTAGCTCAAACAAATAGGCAGCTAGCTCAAGTAGACAAGCAGCTAGCTCAAGCACGCAAGCACCCAGCTCAAGCACGCAAGCAATCAGCTCAAGCAAGTAGGCAAGTAGCTTAAGTAGGCAAGCAAGTAGCTCAAGCATACAAGCAACCAGCTCAAGCAAATAGGCAACTAGCTCAAGGACACAACCAAGTAGCTCAAGCATGCAACCATGTAGCTTAGGAATGCAACCAACTAGCGTAAGCAACTTGATAGACAAACACATGAGTACACAATATACACTTGAATATCCATAATACATAAAGTCTACACAAGATGGCAAGAAAGATGCTTTGATACCACTTGTAATGTCCCCTTTTGAGATAACCCTAAATCTTGCCCTAAATTTACAAAATAATGTAGGGTTATAGCTTATCACTTGAATGTTTCAAGCAAGGTAAATCTTGATTTAGATCCTGCAATCATGTTAGATAATATCGGAAATATAATTCATATGATCAAAATATTATAAATGCCTTATCCATGTAAGCCATAAAATACATAACCACCCATATCCATAATGCATTGTGGAAGCTTTAATCATAATAGGACTTGGATGAGACACATGGTAAGTCTGCCCGAAGCTATCCATCTAAGCCCAAGAGTATGAGCGTCTGACCAAGACTACCCACCTCTTGGCCCCAAGCAGCAGGAATGTCCGACCAAGACTATTCCACCCTCAAAGTGGCATGGCTAGTGGATACACTTGTATCTGCTTTTCCTACCCATGTTGTCTTGTCCATCCTCCTTATGATTGAGACTCCTTGAATCCATTCTAACAATCAATCATAGTTTGGCTTGGTGGGAAGGTCTCGAAAGGGTTGCCTGTAAACTACTCGACCCATCTAAGCACAAGCGCATGAGCGTCCGACCAGACTATTCCACCCTTAGAGTGGCGTACTTAGCATGGGAGGCCCATAAACAGCATCCTCCTACCTTGCCTCCCTCAACCTCACATTTGATTGATTAAAAGACATACATAAATCTATCCATCTTTATATTAAAGAATCCAAATTGCTTATAAGGCTCAATAATTGCTGCAAGCATCATTATTGGATAATCCTAAATAATATATAATATATATATATATAATTGCATGTGTCCACCACCTATGAGATCATTATGACTCTCTCTCTCTCTCTCTATATATATATATATATATATCCAAATGTATACTTATCAATTGCCAAAATATATTTATCAACATCTGAATTATACATACAGAAAACATATTATATTTAATATATTTATATCTATCATATATTGATATATATCAAATACCATCTATTACTTTATTTGCTAGGCATTCATTTATTTACTCTTTCATTGATTTTCAACATATACTGTAATTACTCCTTATGTAACATAATTTACTTACCTGTAATCGATCTGCAGGAGAAGTTTTATTACCTTGTCTTTCTGCCCATGCGATCTCTGTTTTTCCCTTTCTTCAGCCACAGTGGCACTTCCTTCTACAGCATATATTCCTCCATATTCCTCAGCCACGATGATTCCCAGCCATCTATTGTACTTCCTTCTTCAAAATAGATTCTTTTATTCTTATTCCTGATTGATGATCCCAATGTTTGGCTTGGTCTTTTCTTTATAGATCAAACAAGAGACATGCTGACTTTTGACTAAGGACGTGTCTTATGCAATCGCTGTCCTAAGAGATTTGTTAAGTGCAGCCTAAGATCCATGTTTATTTACTCAACTAATCGCTGCTTTTAGGATATAGTGATCGCTGCTGCAGCCTTTAAAAGACTTTTGTTTATTGTTCTAAATGAATTGTTGGCCTCTTATTCTATAAATCTATTAATATAAATTTATGGTAAATATATTTATTTTTTTATATTTGTTTTAGATATATGTTTTTATAGTCTTATATAATGATTATAATTATAATAATATTGTTAATATTATATTCATATTTTAAATATTTATATTGTTAATTTATTTTATTTATTTATGTGTATTTCAATGCTTTTATTTTGATATTTATAGGATTTTGTTATTCGTATTTTAATGTTTCATATCACAATTTTGGGGAACATGACATTTAAGCCCTAGGGGCTAGCAATGACCAAGGCCCAAAAACCCTCATGGCCAACCTCTACACTATTAAAACCTAAATTGGCACATTTTATTAAAACATTAAAATTATTTAACAAATTCTACAAAATTTGTATCAATGATGCATGATTTTGTAGACCCAATGCCAACCAAAGGAATATGCCGCAAAGAATATTCTACATGCACCAACAACTGCAACCCGATACCTCTATCAACATCATATGGTACGAATCCATACAGGTGTACATATTCCATATAATTGTACTGAATTTTTTTGCAAATTTTTCAAACCCTTGTCAAAAATTGCAAAAATTTTCCAACTCAAAAATATTAAGTGTTTTATACGAAAATAAGGGTTTTTGGGATTTCTAGACTCAATGGTGAGGTCTATTTTATCTCAAATTGCACCTAGAAAAATATCCTACCTGATAATCTCCCAAATTTGAGAAGGGGCTTGCAAATCTGAAGCTCTGATACCATGTTAGAGTCACCAATGGACTCAAGCTCCTAGAATCGCCTACAAAACCAAAATTTGTCTTCTACAAGAAAGCAGCGAGAGAAATAATTGATTAATTACAGTGCAAAATGATTAATTAATTACAAGGAAGGCAATAAATGTGTTCACACAGGCTGCTCAGGGTACCAGGGTATAAGATCTCCCTTTTCGTACGAAGAATGAGTTTATTAGGTTATTTATCCAAAAGTAAGCTTATAAGATTAGATTTGAATAAATGTTAGCAACAAAACATTGTATGTTGATGCAACTTTACGAGACACCCACACTAAGAATTAAGCTAGAAGCCAATTAAGATTCTTACATGAATTAGGAGTGGAAGAACATTTTAGGTGGTTAAGAGGTTATTCATTTAGAACATGTATTTAAAAGACAATTTTTGATGTAGCAGTTGTTAGGGCTTCTACCGTCACCTTGTCATTTTTCCTAAATAAAGCCTATTTGTTTTATATTTCTGGGCCTAATTCTCTATGAAGGCTGCTACAGATTTCTGTTTCAAACAGCTTCTTGAAATATGTACTTTGGAAACCCTTCCTGAACCTGGTCTTGAAGGCCTAATTTTCCACTTCAAGGGAATATTTTGATGTAACCATCACTTTTTGAATATCCT